>MJUU01059941.1:6304-18649 GCA_002080025.1 Modiolus philippinarum | reverse complement strand
CTGCGGGCCTATTCTTCAGCCGGGACCGCGCACGGCGGGAAAAGATTTGAAGAGACATTGATATTTAAGTAACATTTACCCATCGCAACGGAGAAACTATTGACAGATTTTCAGAGGACGCATACAATTCAAGATAGAAGGAAATTTTATTTATTTCCTTATTACTGATTATTCATACCACAAAATTGTGGATAGATGTGATAATCTCCCGGAGCAGCACTCAACTGTTTGGGCAAAAAAAAAAAGTTAATGCGATCTGGGCCATATGTTTCGATGCAAAGAGACATTTCGCAAAATATTACAGAACAAGACACAAAATTTAAAAACCTGAATATTTGGTGATTGGACAAAAAACTACAAGAATGTAGGTTTGGTTAATACATCAGCAGCATCCTTAATGAACCGTGCTGATATGTCGTCTATTCCTGTACTTTTAAATGAATTAAAATGGCATATTTCTTTATAGACGAATTCGCTGTCCACGGCTTGTAGTTCAACTTTCAACTGATCGGTGGTTATTCTGTGATAGAATTGTTTGAAAAGATTTGAAGAGACATTGATATTTTAGTAACATTTACCCATCGCAACGGAGAAACTATTGACAGATTTTCAGAAGATGCATACAATTCAAGATAGAAGGAAATTTTATTTATTTCCTTATTACTGATTCTTCATACCACAAAATTGTGGATAGATGTGATAATCTCCCGGAGCAGCACTCAACTGTTTGGGCAAAAAAAAGTTAATGCGATCTGGGCCATATGTTTCGCTGCGAAGAGACATTTCGCAAAATATTACAGAACAAGACACAAAATTTAAAATCTGAATATTTGGTGATTGGACAAAAAACTACAAGAATATAGAAATATGTGGTACTTTCTTTTGTGTGAAATCGGTTTTACGAAACTTACAAAGGAGGAACAGCGGTGCTTGTTATTGCTAAATGTACATTAAATTATGAAAATTTGTTATCATGTTTATCTTTCGATGACATTAATAAGTTTTACATCGACGAAAAATTGTAGTTGACGAAAAACATTTTGAACTTGAACTTTTTCATGGAGGGGACATGAAATTTTTACAGATGTGTTTAGGTAAAGGTAGATAGACAGGTGAGTGGTGTAATGTTTCTATATGTGAAAGATGGTTATTTCAAAACCATGGGACTTCTTTCATTGCAACAAATATCTGCAACTATTGAGGAAATTATTCATTTACAAAACAGAAATTTCACCCTTAATTCAGAGTGAACCAAAGCACCTTATTCCGGACGAGATACATTTATTCATGAGAATATCTGTGTTCTCCCGAGGGACGTTATAGACGACGCAATGGACTATTTATTGTATAAATAAATACGATTCAATTAAAAATTTAGAGGCCAAGCAGCAGAAAAAGTGAACGACAAAATTAAGGTCTGCATCACGAGAAAACAAGCCACCATGATTCAGCCGACGACGCCATGAAAGTCCAAAACCAGATCATATCAAAATATGCCTCGAAAGAAAAAAAAACGTCTTGTAGTAAAAAAATATGTTGAATTTTTGGGAATACAGTAAGCCTGTTATGTATGTCAAATAAACCGCAAAATCTGGAAGGTGATACAAAAAGTTAACAACACTAAAAGGGTCGATAATCCCGTTACAAAAAGTGACACTTAAAATCTGTATTGAAACGGAAACTTCGGGATTATAAAAGGTTCGGAAAAGACTGAAATTGTCAGAACATCTTGCTTCCGTGTTTCTAAACAAAACCGTCTAAAACATTTAAACAGATAGTACATTACATTTGTTCATTTAATATGTTGTTCCTTGTATAAATCAGTGTGTATGATCACTATAATTGTGCGAGCTCCTTTGAGATATTTTGACATTGTGTGAATTTAATACCAGATTTTTTTTTACAAGATCGTGTATGAATATATAAAAAAAGTCGGAAAGATTTATGATTGTTCAGTTATTTATATGCTGACCGACTGAATAATACACACACCCTTTTATTTTACATTATCATTTAGAAATAGTGTATATGTATAAGTAGTTGTATATTACATTGTTGCATGCTCAATAAATCAAAATACTATGTATATATTGTATCAGGAGAAGACAGCAAAATAAATACGTTTAAACTTAAAATCCAACTCTTCCATGAAATATGCATATTGCCATATGCAGAAACTCAATTCAGAATAACATCGCTATTTTGTTATACAAATACACACCAGACAAAGAAAATAAAAGACAACAATATTACACACAAAGGTAGGCAGAGATTTTTAAGTGCGTCTTTTACTGGTGAATCACGTGAATGTGTGATTTCTTAATTGATCAGTCTACGTTCTTGTTTCCTTGAATTTTTTTCACAACTGTACTTCTTTTTCGCCAATAAATTTTAAGGAATTTCTTTCGTACCAGTAAATACGAAAGAATATATTTTTAAAAAATACGGCAGAAGGTATTTTACGTTCAAACCGTTTATATTTCTAAAGTCGTCCCATGAAAACAGTGATAGGTTTTGTTATACATTTTAATAGGACCTTTTTGTTTAATATTTTTGATATATTTTTTAACATTTTGAAAATGTTTTAAAGTTTATTGTTGATTTTTTGTTGTCTTCTGTTAATCATGTTGGCTCTTTCATATATAAAATATGCATATTTTTAAATCTTACTATATTATTGCCAAAGATTT
Source organism: Modiolus philippinarum (assembly GCA_002080025.1). NCBI lineage: Eukaryota > Metazoa > Mollusca > Bivalvia > Mytilida > Modiolidae > Modiolus > Modiolus philippinarum. The sequence continues at coordinate 15,959 of MJUU01059941.1, read as the reverse complement.
TCAGCTCAGATCCCAGTGGAACGAATCATGTCAGAGAATGCCTCTTATGAAATGATTTAGTTGTTCTGCATTCTGTGTTCAATTGAGATTATAATTCTTCGAATGTGTTTCAATATTTCTGGTGTGATAAAAGACGTCGTTTATTTTTGTGGTGTGATTAACAGACATTTCTGTCATTTTAAATTTCAGCAGAGGAAGGTATCACACAGACACCGGACCCTCCTATTACATTTTATGGTGGCGTGAGGACCTTCAAAAGCCAAGAATTGGCAATAAAAAAAATATTATATATAAAAAATGAAAAGACGGTTAGAGGAATAAATTAAAATGATTTGATTTAAACAGGAAAAAACCATGGCATCCGATGCCAATGAAGAACTAATAGAAGGTTCAGAAATGGATTAATTACCTGAAAAATTTAACAAGTCAGGACACAATGTTCCAAAACTGTTAGATTGATTGAATATTGTTTAACGTCTACTCAGCAATATTTCAGCTATATCAAGACGAGAACAAGTTTGTTAATAAATAATCACTTTGGGGTATGGAAAGGGCCAAAACTGTTAGAAACGCTTTTGAAAAAAAAAAAAAAAAAAAACATGTAAAGACTTTCCACCATATTTACCTGCTGATCGTTTCAGCATAAAAACTTCAATGGGAAAAGCGGATTATATTGTACATTTTTAGCAAGCTTCCAAATGTAATAGGAGGACTGAATTAGAGTGAGCTGAACAATTGAGCTGGAGTATCCATAGGCCCACTCAAAAGTTTAAAGGCGACCCAAATTTTCAGTAGTTAATGGCTCAACTGAAAAATATTTCAGCTCAACGGTTTACGCCAAAGAAACGAGTTTCAACAGAGTCCAAAAACCTAACGAAAATTTATCTGATTTTGGTTACGCATTACGTCGTCTTGTACGTTTAGTTGATCCAGATGATGAATACAAAAATACTCTTGAACAATTACTTATTAGACAATTATATCATCGACCAAAATGGAACATCTTACACCGTCAGGACACAATGTTCCAAAACTGTTAGAAACCGCTTTTGAACGAAAAAAAAAAAAAAAAAAAAAATGTTAATGTTTGTGCCCCTGAAGTACGAGGTCTGGATTATCATGCACCGCCCAGGCCTAGATTGCTAGCGAATATGTACCAGAAACTAGTGATTTAAAGTCTTAAACTCGTTATTTTCAAACTCAGTTAAATTATCCTATATACCAGAGACTTCTGTGGAGAAGGATCAGAAAATGATAGTATAGGAAGACAATGATAAATTGATTAATTAAGAGTTTTTTTTTAGTAAGCAGTATTTCGGCTTTATCAGAACGAGAAAAAGTTAGTCAAGTGAAGAAAAAAAACGAGAGTAATAGATGAGAGGAAAAAAGGTGGACGAGATAACTGGGGCACCTAGTTTTGATTACCAATAGAAAAAGGCAGAAATTGGTAGGGGCAGGAAACTTACCCTTCTGAGCGGCATCCAACTAAAGAAAGGTTCTTTATACTGCAATGAGCGTGGCACTTCTCAAGTTTGGCTACGATGGTTTGCGATAATGCTTTCAGTATTATGACCTGACTTTCTCGATTAGACAGGTCCCCTGTCCAAAAACTGGGGACGCGCCTGGCAGCTCTGTAGCGTGAGCCCTTAATAACCGATTTAGATGCCAGGAAAGTGCCAGAGGACAGACATTCTTATGGAGATTATGGAACGTACGGGCACGCGAAAACTATGTGAAAATAAGAACCATATATAATAAATCTCCAAGTTCTATGCCTTATGATGCCAATGATAGAAATCGAAATGTAGGCAATACTGCATTTGATTACGATTGTTCAAATTCAAATGATGGATAAACATAAGAATTTCAAGATTTTCCACCATATCTACCTACTGATCATTTCAGCATAAAACCTCCAATGGGAAAAAGCAGATTATATTGTACATTTTAGCAAGCTTCCAAATTTAATAGGTGGACTGAATTAGAGCGAGCTCAACAATTGAGCTGGAGTCTCCATAGGCCCACACAAAAGTTATAAGGCGACCCAAATTTTCAGTAGGTAATGGCTCAACTGAAAAATATTTAAGCTTTACGGTTTACGCCAAAGAAACGAGTTTCAGCAGAGTCCAAAACCAAACGAAAGTTTATCTGATTTTGGTTACGCATTAGGTCGTCTTGTACGTTTAGTTGATCCAGATGATAAATACAAAAATACTCTTGAACAATTACTTATTAGACAATTTTTTCATCGACCAAAATGGAACATCTTACACCGTCGAATATGAAGCTTTTACAAACGCACAAAACAAATCTTAATTTCAACGAAAAGATCATCATTATTCTATCCAGTTAGAGCAATTAAAGAAAAAGAAAATAAAACTGGAAATAAGAAAGAACCAGAGGCTCCCTGGAGCCTATATCGCTCACCTGGCTTTCAGTTGCCACAATCAAGCTAACATTGTAAATTATACAGTTGAACTTCAGACTCTCAAACTTTGGTAGAGCAAACATCACCATTAACTTGGACTCTATTTTAAGTCTGATCATGTTTTACTGTACTTCTTTGTTGGGCTTTTTTGACAAAAATTGTCTTGCTAAGGACCACTTTGTCACCAGTTTTGAAGTCGAGACATCATTTGGTAAATGGCAGTCAACAACAATTTTTAACACCATATCTTTAAGTTACGACAATAATATCTATTTGGAACAAACAATTTTCAACATCCTCTGTTGGAGTAATGCTAAATCCTTTGACATACAACTGAAAGATTACATTAAGAGGATTCCAAAGAAAAAAATCCCACCAAAATCCGACTAAAAATAAAGATTTTACATATTTTGAAAAATTGCAATTTCGGCCCCTTTGACCACTTTTACTTCAGAAACGTTAAGAGATTCACAAAATCTGTTGCATATTTCTGAAAGCTTACAACAAGAAGAATCAAAAGAAAACAAGAGGCTCTCAAGAGCCTGTATCGCTCACCTGGGTCATAGCTGACACAATAAGTCAAAATGATCAAAATGTTTAGGGTTCTCATTTTCAAATTTGTTTATTAATGTTTAAGGGTCTCATTTTGAAGTTTGCTGATGTTTATTAATGTTTAAGGGTCTCATTTTGAAGTTTGCTGATGTTATATGATCCAAAATTAAACTATGTGTCCCCACTGGCAGCTATTTTTGATGAGGCGTAGACCAACTGTCACCTTTCTTGAAGAAGACCATGTTAGGATCATTGTGCCTCACTTTGGTTCCAATTGGCATAGTATTTTCAGAGGAGATCTTTAAATGATTTCCCATGGGGTCCAAGGTTAAACAATGTTCCCTGCTGACTGCCATCTTGGATGCTATGCATACATCCAGACACATTTTATGAAGGGGACCAAGTAAGGACCATTGTGACTAAGTATGATTCCAATTGGCCATGTACTTTCAGAGGAGAAGATCTTTGAATATGTTCCCCTATAGGGTCCAATGTTAAAAACATGTTCCCTCCTGGCGGCCATCTAGGATATATGATGTGGACTTGCTGAACACATTTTTAAAAGGGGCCACCTATGGACCATTGTGACTAAGTTTGGTTCCAATTAGCCCAGTATTTTCAGAGGAGAAGATTTTTGCAATATTGTCCAATTTTAGACCAAGTTCCCGCTGGCGGCCATCTTGGATGGCGTGCAGACTTGCCGGACAAAATTTTCAAAGGGGACCATCGAAGGACTATTGTGACCAAGTTTGGTTCTAATTGGCGGAGTAGTTTCAGAGATCTTTGAATGCTTTCCCATAGGGTCCAATGTTAAACTGCGTTCCCTGCTCGCGACCATCTTGGATATGATACAGACTTGCCAGACATTTTTTAATGGGGCCACCTATGGACCATTGTGCCCAAGTTTGGTTCCAATTGTAATGGGGCCACCTATGGACCATTGTTCCCAAGTTTGGTTCCAATTGGACCAGTGGTTTCAGAGAAGATGTTTAAATGAGAAGTTTACAATGGACAGACCACTAATGGCAAGAAGATCTCCATGGCATAGCCATGCAGTCAGTTTTAAAGTTATACAGCAATTGAAGCTTAGATGCCACTACAATATTAACTGAGAGAGATACTTGCATTAAGGGCAAGCAAACAGAAATTATTAAAACAATATAAAGTTATATACAATTATTATTAAATTGTGAAATAAGTATAGTTTATTAAAGTATATTTGCAAAAATGTAAAAATTTGTACAAAAAATCTTTTTTTGCTCTTGATTATGTAGCAATTAATTATTTCTAATAAAGTGATAGCAGGGAATTTCTGTAAAACTCAAAAGAGAAAAGTAAACCAAAGAAGATTTGAAAGCAGAATTTAAAGGGAAATAACCTATAACCATATGGCATTGATTTTTTTTTCTTTCGGTGAAAAAAGCCAATAACTACAACAGACAGTTGGATTTTCTTCAAAATTTCAAAATTTCAGAGTATGTAGATCTTGATATGCTGAACATTTTTCAAATTTACACTTCACCTCTATCTGTTACAGTTTTTGAAATAAAAAATAAAAAATGTATAAATTTTGAAAATTTTACGGAAAAAGGGCTATAACTCTGAGACGGTTTTTCCGATTTTCTTCAAAATTGCAGGGCAGATAGATCTTGTCATTCTGAACAATTCTACTCCTGTCAGATTTTTTATATCTGCAACGGTTTTGAAGTTATTTGCCAAAAAAAACAGCAATTTACCCCTATGTTCTATTTTTAGTAACAGCGGCCATGTTGTTTGGTCCTCGGACTAACCAAACATATTTTTAAAACTACATTCCCTGGTGAAGACCAAGGCCAAGTTTGAATTAAATTGGCCCAGTGGTTTCAGAGGAGAAGATTTTTGAAGAAAAGATTACGACGGACGGACGACGGACGCCAAGTGATGGCAAAAGCTCGCCAGGTGAGCTAAAAATTCCATCAAATCCGATGAGAAATAAAGATTTAACATATTTGTTTAAATTGCAGTTTTGAGCCCTTATAGCTTGTAAAAAGGAAGAGATACAAAAAAATCTGTAGCAATGTACTGAAAGCTTAAGACAAGAGGAATGTAAAGAAAAAAATCCCATCGAAATCCGATGAAAAATAAAAATTTAACGTTATCTGCGCATTTGCAATTTTGGCCCCTCATAGCTCTGAAATCAAACAAGTTATCAAAAATCTAAAAGTTCAGCGCTATGTTAATTTTTCATAAGGGATCTGTTGAAAAAAAAACTGCATTCAAATCGGACAAAAAATAAAAAAAATTTTTTTTTGAGATTTGCCCCTTTTGGGCCCCATGCGATGTGAGATCTGTTGACACACTGCTGATTGGAAATTTCCTCAGGAGCACACTGAAAGAAACCCCATCAAAATCTGATTGATTGATTGATGTTTTACGCCAACTTCAGCAATATTTCAGCTATTTTGTGGCGAGAACTGTTGGGTTTATTGAAAAATTCTAATAAATACATAAAATATTAATATAAAACCATATAGCTTTATACAAGTAAAACAAATGTGTAAAATGTTAAAAAACATAATAGTAAATTTTTGGTTTAACAATAACAATATTAGAAATTAGAAACTTGTTTAAAAATTGATCTATTTAAATCTTACTAAATAAATTGATTGCTTTTAAAAATTGAACGATTTTGATTAATAATAACAATTCTACAGCCAATTATGTTAAAACACCCAATTTTGCCCTTTTTTAAAAACGGGAGGGGCCACAAAATAAAAACCATTGAAAGTCCTCCTCTTGTGCCAAGGAACATTGTGTTAAAATAGGATTGATCAACTGGAAATTAAGTTTTTGTCCAAAAACAAATGTGTCTACAGACGACAACGACGACAGCGCCATACCATTATACGACCTCAAATTTTTTGCGGTTGTATAAAAACTGACCACAATGAACAAAAATAATCAGAGGGAAATTAGGAAGGACTGACCACGAAACCGAAAGTTAAGTTCATTTAAACACAATAAAAAAGAGGCCAAATGTCAAAATAAATTCTTTAGAGAATTGTTTATTTATGAAAACCAGAATTCAAAGATTTATTTTCAAATTTTTAAAAGATACAGATTCAATGGCTAGTTTCATTTCAAGTTTTTTTTGTATTAACTGTTGAAAAACAAATGCCTGAGAAAATGTTTAATAGATAAACCTTCTCCAGAATTGTGTGAAAAACAAAAATCTAAATTAGATTAATTATCAAATACCAGAATATATTTTTTTAGTTACTGGAGGCAAACTGGAAGAACTGGCTTGGTGAAACATGTCCTAGATACTGGGGCGTTTAAACCGATACGTCTTCCCCTAGAAGAATTTCCATAGCCAAAAAGGTAGTCATTTTTGAGAATGACAATATATAACAAATATGAGAAAAGGAAATGAGGTAAATGTCAAGGACACAACATCCCATCTCCACGTTAAAACGGCCAAAAACAAAGCGTCCTAGGGGTTGCAGTGCTGTCTTCAACACAGTCAGGAACCTCATACCATACAAAGTTCAAGTCCGTGGTCGTCTCCTATATTAATAGTAGCTAGAGAAACAATTTCATTGGTTTTAATCACTTCATGAATCCCCCCACCCCACTTATGATCCAGACCGACTTTTTTCAGGCCTTGTACACCCTCTCTTCAAAATAGAACATGTTGACATGAATATAACCTGCACACATAGACAGGATAGGGCCACTTTCATAATACACAAGTCAAAATTCTTATATTATCTTGTTCACTCATGTTTCAACTTTTTAATGCCCTTACTTTCTATAGAAAGATGTAATGAACAAAACTTTGGTATCAAATCAATAATTATACGATGAATATAGGTTTGTAAATTTACGCCTTTTCATGGTAAAGGGATACAGTCAAACCTGTCGCAGAGCTGTCTAAGAGGGTTTGGGTTCCAAGAGCGAGACAAAGGGTGTGTGGGGGAATAGCCTCAAGATTTTAACACCAGAGACACAAAGTGGTGCATTCTGAGAGCATTTCAAATGGCAAATACAATAATGAATTTAAAATCAAATTTTTAAAAAAAAGGGAAAATATAGAATTGGATAGAAAAATTCAAACACACAGTTTTTAAATTAAAACATTTAATAATTTCAGCACCAATTTTGTCATATCCATATGATGACGGTCAATAGATATTATAGACGATGCAGACAAAAACATCGTGCCAACTGGCTCTCAATATGGACTAATACAGAAATTTATAACAACTGACACTTAACATACCCAAGATTAAATTCTGGTTGATAGATTGATTAATTAGAGTTAAACGTCCAGTGAGCATTACTTCAGATATATCAGAAAGACAACAAGTTAATCACTTCAAAAATATTAGTAAGAGTAGAAAGAAGCAAAGGTGGAAAGGGACACCCTGGACAACGAGTTTGGGTTGCCATTGGAAATGTGGAGAATGGGTAGGGGCAGGAAATTTAGCCATATATACGAGTCCCAGTGACTCGGCACTCTTTAGACAATATAGAAGGGGTATTTATACCGCATGTTGCGTAGCGTTTCTCCATACAGTTTGGCTAAAAGGGTTCGCGGTCAGGTTTCCCGTATTATTACCTGACGACCCCGCATAAACAGGGCATTGCAATATCAATCAAATGAATCAAATGGGGACGCGCCCGGCAGCTCTGTAGCTGGAGCCCCTGAAGACTGATTCAGGTGCCGGGAAAGTAGTTTGGAGTTTGGACTTACTTTGTGTTGAAAATGATATTATATATTATTCCTATACATAAAAGGGTGGTGAAATAAGATCTTAATTAGCGATCCAATATGTGATTAAGTCTTATATTTTAAAACAACTTCAGAATTTCCATATAACTAAGGTTGGGATACAACATCCGAGTCCATAAATAGTAGCCAAGAATGTCCTTTAAGTAAGTAAATGGCTCTAAACTTGTAATGAATATACAGAAGAGGATAAGGTCGTTTCCCTTTACATTAGTCCGCAGTCAGATGTCCATTTGAACGAGTCGCTGTCGATATTATGAGCCCTTGTGATAATACAGAAATGGTTTTTGAAAGCAAGTTTCCATGGAGATGATACATATGTGACCGAGATTTGGCCTGTACATTGCATGCATTGTGAGCTAGCCGGCTGTTAAAGTCGACATTTACATCAATGTCAAGTAGTAGAAGGAACGTTATAATACTTTTTGTCCACTTTATCATGGTAACATACTGTGAAGAATAGGATTGTGACAAGAAATTTATACGTGGCATTTAACACCCGTACCTCTACATTATGGTCAGGATGAAAAACACTCAAGACAATTATGTATATGGGCAAAACATATTGTACACGAAACCAGGAGATGTTATTCCCAGGACCAAATTTGAACATAACCAAGAAGTGAAAAGAAACGCACGGCAGGAAAGGAAAGCAATTTTTGACAAAGAAAACAAGGCTGATCGTCCTTTTCCAAATAAACTAACGTAAATTTGACTAAAACATGATATATGCCGGGGACGTCATTAGGTGTATTAATTTTCTAAGTCCGCTGTTGATTGTACTGTTAGTTCCAAATTGTAGGCTCTACGAATGTTGGACATCTTTTATTTATGAACCTTACTAAATTAATTAAATATTTACATCTCATTTCTAGATGTTACTTACTTTCTGTTTATAGTTTTCCTGTTTTACCTTTACATTTTTTATAGTCGACTTCTGAACACAGTGCCAGTTTTATGCATGTTGATTTTTAATAAATATAACATGTAAACTTTATAATCTTGCTATTTTATTGCAAAAGATTTTCAGCTGAGACCCGAATGGAACGAACCACGTAAGATAATGTCCCTGGTGGTACTGTATAATTTAGTCGGTGTTCTTAATTTTGTGTTTCGTTGAAGAGATTATAATACTTTGACCGTTCTTGAATATTTATAGTGTGATATGAAGCGTTGTCTATTTTTGATTGATTGATTGAATATTGTTTAACGTCTACTGAGCAATATTTCAGCTATATCAAGACGAGAACAAGTTTGTTAATAAATAATCACTTTGGGGTATGAAAAGGGTCATTGGACGGGAAATTCTGACTGCCACTGGAAAAGTAGGGTGAAATCGAAAGGGGCGGGGAATTAAGCCTTGTAGCCGATCACCTACGGACCACTCAAAAAAGAGCTTGCTACAAGGGTTAGGGTTCTTTAACGTGTATGAAGCGTGGCATTTCTTCCAACACATGGACCTGAGTTTACATGCCATTCGAAAGATGGGTTGTGTATTTATTCATCCCCCACAACCACGGACTAGGTCCTATTTCTAGACCCCGAATTTCCCTCGGGGGTTCTATTTTTGAAAGAAATTTTCTTGTTAAATTTAAATATAAGTCTTGTATCAGGATAAGTTTAATTAATGGATAAGTCGGCGTTCTTACTTTCGTGTGAACCATTGAAAATATGATAACCTAGCAAAAAAGATTCAAAATAATTATGTAAATGGTAGTAATATCTAAATTTTCGAAAATAATTGCCAAAGCCGAAATCTGCGACTTAGCATTTGTAAATAAGGATATTAGCAGCAATGGTGTTTTTACAAATAATACAAATTCAATGTATACTATAGGAATTGAATCACTTCAATTATAACAAACAATAGATATTAAGGGAGTGTATATATTAATAATCCATGT
>MJUU01059936.1:0-18108 GCA_002080025.1 Modiolus philippinarum | reverse complement strand
AAATAAAAAGTCAGATCAGTAAAAGATGAACATAGATGATAAAAGTAGATTTGTAAACGACAGATAATTCTGTCTAGGCGTGTGCGTAACGTTGCGTCGTGTACTACGAGGTAGGCGTGGTTGCTCTTCATGGTGACTTCAAGATAAAGAACTACAATGAAAGCATTGTTTCATTTGCTTAATCTTACCATGCATTTATAAAGATTTTGTTAAATGTACGTTTACTCAATATCCCTTTATTTGTTAATCATTGCAATAAGCAATGTATTAAATATGCAAGAATGGCTTACTTCAAGTTATTATAGAGTTATATTTATGATTTTATGAATTACAGATAAAAGAAATATAGGACATTTGTCTTTGATTCGGACTTTATCACGGTGTAATGCTTCAAGCTCGCCCTAACTATACGTACAGTTATATATTTATAACCCAGAGTAGATATAACACCGGCAACACAACCTAACAACATGGCTCCCCATAATCCTATAGGCATGTGTGCTGTAGTTCCTACTGCCACTCCCCCTGCCAATGTTGCATTTTGTATATGTACCTGGAATTAAATCATACAGTTTCAATATAATAAAGACATTTACCAGAGCAAATACATAAACTAATCCATGAAGGGATATGGAGAAAATGCACAAGTGACAAAGTCTCTACAAATATATGGTGAAACAAACATTGGAACAACTCCTTTATTGTACAATTGTTCTTCAATTTGAAGTCAACATGATGCCTTCTACAATGAGCTTTGAAATGAGCATATACATACATGCATATACATGTATTTATTACATGCATATACATGTATTTATTATGCCATATTTATTTAAATGAACAATCTACATGTGGTGGAAAAAAGTGAAAGATATACAACGTTACCTAGATTATCGTTTTTGGGGAATTTCATGTTATAGTGTATGAATGTTGAGATTATTAGGTGTCAATGTATGCCTGTATGTCTATAATTATAGATAAATTCCTGTAAAGTTTGTACATTTAGGGTTAAGGGCATATTATGGTTTAAAAGCACTATTCAGATGGGGTGTAAAGATAGCGGGAGTCTTAATCAAACATAATGAACTCGTACTTAAATATATATATATAGATATATATTTATACAAAAAGGTATATGTCCAATTCACCACAAAAACTAGAAACACCCTTAATTAAGTGCAGATATAACTTGCAACAATGGTGTGTGTGTGTGTGTGTGTTCTTAAACAAGATCAGGATAATCATCTGCAGTAAATTAATTACGATATATCTATTCGTTCACTCTTTTTTCAAACATCAACAACTGAACATATCTTAGGCCTTAATTTGTTTTATTTATTGGTGTGTGATATTTGATGTTGATATTGGTATAATTTAAAGATACGGGACTCTGTCCTAGTGAGGTCTACAATACTCCAAAATGAAATGGATACTAACACATTTACCCTAGCCCTATCTAAACTATTACACAGGTCTAACCCAAATTTTATGTTCTAGTTTCTGATTTTTTTTATTATTATTTTTTTTTAATATAGTCTTGCTATGAAACGTTTGATGTTGTTTTAGTTTCGAAATTGTCGGCAAAAACCAAACTTGATGGCACATTTTTAGAAAAGCATTCTGTTATAACATTTATAGTATTGTTTACATATTTGACATCTATCATTTCTTTTCAAATCAAATACAGATAACTTAAATATCATCTGAAAATATACTTTACAGTTTGTAGTTTTGGATCAGATGTGTGCAATATTTTACTGATAAAAAGAGTCAAATACCTAAATACCGAAGTTACTGTGAATTTAATTTCTGCATATGCGCATTTCGACAATTTATGTCTCATCAGTGCAGATGAAATCTAAACTTTTTGAAGACCATTAACTCAAAGATATTTAAAAACTGATAGGGAGCAAACAACAACTATGATCTAAATGTAAAGCCAAAATCAGCTAAGGACAGAGCTTTGCATGAGGGAGACACTCCTTAGTTTTCAATAAAATTTACAAAAATTTAGATATTGTTAGGTTTCAAATATAATCGGCTTTCGGGTCAGCACCGAAGGACTGACTATTGGGCCGGTGAATACCCTCGGGGACTAACAGTCCACCAGCATTGGCATCGACCAAGTGGAAACAAATAACTAAATACCAAAGTTACTGTGAATTTAATTTCTGCATATGCGCATTTCGACAACTTATGTCTCATCAGTGCAGATAAAATCTAAACGTTTGGAAGACCTTTAACTCAAAGATATTTAAAAACTGATAGAGAGCAAACGTTGTACAAGATGAAATGCAGAACTTTTTTCGAGAAAACAAAAATTATGATATGATAGTCGAGAAGCATTAATTGTATTAACTGTAAGTCAGCTCAAACCGGTGCTAGGGACCGTCTTTATTTTACTGGGGTATGAGCAAAGCTCATTGTTAAAGGCCCTCCCTGGTGAATGCAATAAAAACAACAACATGAAAAGTGTTGTTCCATTGCTTGGTTCTGCCATGTTTTTGTAGAGACTTTGTGTCATGTGTATTTACTCCATATCCTTTTATTGTATATGTATGCTCTGTACTTTCTAACAACAGATTAATGTATTAGTCATTTTTATTATCATTTCAGCACAAATGGCTTCTTATCTTTTTTATACAATATAAGAAAATGAATAAAAAAATGCACTTTAAATTGTGTATATATGCAATATGGTAGTCTGTTTCGTTGAACACACTGGCTCTGCTTGGGCGTATCTCACGATTTGTATGAATATTCAGGAGATTGCCTTTGGCTAAGACTATCATAAAAATAGAGGGTCCACTTCAAAACAAAGTAAGGAAAATTTAGTTAACAACAAAGTTAGTAAAGAAAATAATATTCCGGAATGGTAAAAATTTATATTATAAACAATGATCAAGTTTATTGAATTATTACAATTTCATTAAGGATGGTCACTCCTCAGGTCTTTGAAATTGTCTCTGAGTTTCGGAATACTCTTATTTTATCTATTATGATGCATTAGAAAATTTTGCACACTGACCCCCACTTTTCTTTTCAAAATACGATTGTATACATCTTCAATAGATTCTGACAAAATCTGATGAAAATCTTGATATTCCTTCACCGCATTCCAAAGATGTAAAGTGAATGAAAAGTCTAGAGAAGTTCGGTTTTCCGCCAAAATTTCAGACGTTTAAATCTCAAAAACGGCAACACTGACCTATCAATTTTTTTTGGCTTAAATTGATGTATGATCCATATTCTAATAAATAAAAATGATAATTTTAAATCCTTGATATAATAAACTTGAGGAGTGACCATCCTTAATTGTCTTTTTGAAATGACCGTAATAACTAAATAACCGAACAGATTTGTCAACACCTGGAATATAAAGGGCAAAAAGACAAAACAGGTACAAAACCACCGGAAAATTGTCAACTGCAATGGTCCTGACTTGGTAAAAGTATTAGGAAAGAAAAGGGTTAAACCTGCTTTTGTGAGCACCAAACCTCCCCTTCCATCGCGGTAGTGTCAGGTAGAAACTCAACAGCAATTGTTATTGAAAGGTCGTATACAGTGAAAAGAAATGTTCATCAGATCATCGGCAAACAAAAACTGAGGCAAAAATGAAAAAAAAAAGGAAAATTCCAAAATTACAGTAAATCTATTAATGATGACGTTTATTGAAGTATGAAAATATTATTAATTATCCTTATTTGTGAAATCATATGTTTGGATATCTTATGTTATGAAATGGTGTTAGCTCATATACAAAACTAAAATCAGTTGACAGATGGGGTACCTGTAATCTGATTTAACTTTTAACATTTAATGGCTGTTTGTTTGCACAAAAATACATAAATTTAGATGAAAAGAATGTCTATGAAATGCTTCTGTCATGAATATTCAATTATCTCAACATGATAGGAAAAACACTATTCACCCATTGAAGAAAAATAACTTTAGCCTATGGGTTTTTAATTGCATTGTATCAAATATACACTTTGTCCATAAATGAATTCCAACCTATATGAAAGAGTAATCCTACATTTGTACTATTTGGACTTGTTCGTCTATTATTTGGGGCATTTTGTGTACTTATTGCAATCTAAATGCAAAGTACATGATAAAAAAATATTTATAATAACTAAATACCGAACTTATTGTAAATTTAGTTTCTACAATTTATATTGTATTTTTGGACCATTGGGCCAATGCCACTGCTGTTGGACCAGAGAATCCCCGAGGGTATTCACCAGCCCAATAGTCACACTCGTCTGACATTAAAATTTTACCTTGCTTGTAATAGAAATTTGGTGTTAATATCAAAATTCTAACCACTAAAAAATAATGAGGCTTCATTCCGTGTATGGCACTAGGTAGATGTCCTTGGTACTGGATTTGGCTTCCTATTTCGATTCTTTTGGTAATGAATACTTCTTTTGGGTTATGGCTTTCCATATTATTTGATTTTAATGTTGCTGATGAGAGGTTACTCCTTGAAACACATGTATAGCATAACGAAATTAACGGTGTTTTATGCAATACAGTGAATCTCATTTAAAGCATGCATTTGGATTGTTGAATTCCAAAAATTGAGCATTGTTAGATAATGTTAGATATGTTATTTTGGTTTGTACGAGTGTTCGTATAAAAATTCCACGATATCAGCAACATATGTTAACATATATTTTGCTGGCGTTATTGTAACTAGTGTCACAGTAACGTAAGAATCATCATACCCAGATATAATATCTTCATACTCTTATATTGTTTTGACATGATGGGGAAATGATAGAATTTGGGGAAATTTGAAAACCAATTTATGAATTGCAAGTCTTTTTGACGAAAATGATTACTCAGATAAGCATTGCTTATTGAGTAACGTAGGAAGCATTTATTTGTTCTTATGGTACATCTACACAAGAAATGGTATTTCATCACATCTTTGTCATGGAAATGATGTAAGTCCATGCGAACTTTGTTTCAAAAGTAAATTCCTTGGAATTTTTAACAATAATTTTTCCACTTGTGTCATTTGGAAACGTAGGAATCGGTCACGTAGGAATTTTTTTTCAGAGTTAAGGAAGCATCATCAGAGATCGACTGTAGTCATTTCATAACCAAGTAGTGGAAATTCATAAGTGCTTTGTTTCTTACATTTCATGTAATTTAGCTTGAACATAGGTAACGTAAGGACCTTTGTTATTTGGAACTTCAAAAACTACAGTGTTTAGGAGTAAAATACTTTTTTATTGTTAAAGGCCAATCTTGATACATGATTTTTTTATATCATATTAATAGAAGACGTATCTTTTTAAGGTATAACTTATATCTTTCGAGAATCAGTTTGACTCCAAGGCAGTTTTCAAGTAGCAGTAACGTAGGAATCATGAAACAATCGTGACAAGTTTTTAATTTTTTTTCATTTTTTTAATTAAAAAAGTACCATTCAAATCTTTACTTTTACTAAATCATCATCTTGGAAGAAATGAAATACGAAACAATTAATTCAATAATTTACTGTTTTTAGTAATAAAAAGTAGTCCAAAACAAAAACAAAAAAAGCAATCTTGACATGCAAAATTTTGTATTGAAACCATACAAAAAACACCACAACTTTACAATAGATCGTGGTATTGTACTTATTGTAGGTTCATTTAATTCCTATTATTGACAGTAATAAGAAAAAAAATCCAAAGCTGTGCTTTTATTTATAAATATTTTTTTACAGAATGGTTACTTTTGTCAACCATAAATGCATGGTTTAAATGAGATTGACTGAATACCGGTATTTTTTTCTTTTTTTTTTGTATTTTTGGACCATTGGGCCGATGTTACTACTGGTGGACCAGAGGTCCCCGAGGGTATTCACCGGTCCAATAGTGTTTTTATCAAAATTCTTACCACTTAAAAATACTGAGGCTTCATTCCATGTATGGCAATCGGAAGATGTCCTTTGTACTGGATTTGGCTTCTTATTTCGATTCTTTTTTGGTAATGACTACTTCTTTTTGAACAACTTTTGGATGATGTCTTTCCAAATTATTTGATTTTAATGCTGCTGATGAGAGGTTACTCCTTGAAACACGTGTACAGCATAACGAAATTTACGGTTTTTTATGCAATTTCGGTATTTTTTGTATTTTATGTCACTTACAGGTTAGTGGAAAAAAAAACATTTGGAAGACCATAAATGGAAGAGACATACACATTGACAGGGCACGAATAAGCAACAGATCTTTAAGAAAAGTAAAAGATCAGCTCGGGATAAAACCTTGCAGGAGAGAGGTTTTTATGAGTTTTAACTACATTTTTCTAAATATAGATATGCAAGTTAAAAAACTGTTTTGGGGTCAGTAGCAAAGCACTGGGCGATTACTGAATATCCTCTGGGACAAATAATCTACCAACAGAGGCATCACTTCCAGTAGTAATAATACTTAAATACTAAAGTAATTGTACACTTAGACAAATCGAAATGGGACCTTATCTGCAACATTCATTGGCGTGTCACTAAAAGTGTAATGGTCAAATTTCTCAGTAGAAAGATGATCTCGATAATATTATATCCTTAAACCGTAAACTCTAACTCAGCTGGTCTTTGACTTTGGACGCCTATAAATTATTTTTCAAGACCTGCATAACCATTACACGGTTATCCTGAGGAAAATACAAGATTTCCAAGTTTGTTGCCGTTTTTAAAAAATGAGTAAAAAGTCTTGTATTAACTCTTTTTAGAAAGTATTTAACAATACTAATGGTGCTTGACATTTATCAAAATAGCTTACATGCACTGACATATAATAAAACAATTGTGTCTTTTTATGTTTTGAATGTGTGTCTAATATCTGCACAATCTCCGAAAACATCATCTTAAATGATTTTTGCAAGAATTCAGATTATTTAAATATAATTTGAGTGCACATAAACAAACTAGTCCTGGTACTGGATTTGGCCTCCTTTTTCGATATTTTGGGTAATTAGTACTTTTTTTTTTGGATTATGGCTTTCCATATTGTTTAATTCTAATGCAGCTGATGAGAGGTTACTTCTTGAAACACGTGTACAGCATAACGAAATTTACCGTTTATTATGCAACTTCGGTATTTATTGTATTTTTTTCACATTAGTCAATCAATTATGACGTCACAAAAGAAAACCTTTCAAATGACTGTTTCTTCCCGAAAATCAAACCAAATCTGTACTCAAGTCTATATATTTCATATTAGATTTCACATCGCAACGATATGTTTATAAAAATAAAGATAGTAGAATACAAAGAAAAAAAATTGCAAGTGAGTTACATAAATCCCAAGTCCAATGGCATAGAAAAAAAAAGAGAATACTAGAGGATGAATGACCATCGACAAGACATGTTTTCGATTTAAGTACCAGTCCGTCAAAGAAACAGGCAAAGTGCATTGGTGCGGTGTTACATTGAGGAAAAAAACACAAACTTTTGATGTTTGATTTTAATCAAATTAACCGAGAAAATGTCATTTTGATAGATAAAAGTTCTATGTTATTTTGCCTTTTTGAGTTAGCAGCGTCAAATTTTGTTACACTGTACAGTGAAAAGTACGGGAAATTTTCCCTTCATTTTTTTCTCTCTCTATAACCAGTCAAAATTATCTCTACACCTAATACATGTTCGAATGTAAAAACTTCTTTTGATGTGTATTTATGACCAAACAAAAAATACAGAATCTAAATTGTTGATGTGCTGCCAACTGCCTGACTCTTAGGGACAGACCATTTAACCTGAAAAGGGGGTATGGGTTTTTTTCTGAACAGACAGTTTATTGATTTTTTCAATGTATCAAAAAATTTTTTTTTTCAAAATCAACATTATTTTTTGGGGCAGAAAGCCTCCTTCAGAAAATTTTTTTCATCGTTTTGGCAGCCAAAATATTTTTTTTCACATAAAATCAGCTCCAAAATATTACTTTTTAGAAAAAAAACCATAGTCCCCCCTCCTCCACCTTCAAGTTAAATGGTCGATCCCTTAGCTAGAATACAACTTTAAAAGCAACAAAATACCGAGATGATTATAGAAGTGTAAATAGTAAGTAATACATTTTAATGCAAAGGAAAAAAACTTAATCTGAGAGTATAATTAAGATTTCTGTGCATTTCATTGCAAAACACAAATATACAATTTCACTAATTAAACAAACAACTGCATACACAACAATACAAATTTACACCTAAACCATCATTATTTGGACCAAACAAGACGATGATATTGTTATACAAACAGACTGCTCTTCATATCAAGTTTTAACGACATATACATTACAATGTTATAAAATACATTTGAATGCATTAGAGAAAATAATATGATATCACTTCATTTTGAGTCGTTTTGGTTTTATCTGCACTGATGAGACATAAGTTGTCGAAATGCGCATATGCAGAAAATAAATTAACAGTAACTTCGGTATTTTGTTATTTCAACATCAGACAAGAACATGATAATGTCATGAAATGTACAAATACGAAGATTTATCGGTGCAAAACAAAATAACAATATTTGGTTTAGAACAATACATGCATAATACAGTCTAGAGGTCGACCCCACTGCTGGTGGACTAGAGGTCCCTGAGGCTATCCAGCAGTCAAATAAACAGACTTGTTTGGCTTGAAAGTTTTGCCTTCCATTTTAAAGAAAATATTGTTTTATCAAAATTCTTATCCCTTGAAATACCAAAGCTGCAACCGGTGATGTCCTCGTTACTGTAATGCTGCTGATGAAAGGTTACTCTTCGAAACGAGCGTAAAACATAAAAAGATGCAATTTTTACAATGTACCAATGTTCAAAATAACTGATTTAGTAATAACACACGTTAATAATGTAAATTTACTAAGTATAAATATAACTGAATACATTGACGTTATAAAAATATTAAGTATAAAGTGATATTTGTCATTAAATTTTATAAAAATGCAGATATCAGAAATAATATGAAATTGACACCACATGTGTTAATACATCAATTAAAATGATAGAGGACTTCTTATTTACAAGGCTCAGTTTTCCTTAATTAAAATTTTGTCTGCATTTGCATTCAGTGCAAAACTACTTATGTTCCCGCGTCATGTTGCATACCGGCCTCCTAACGTTCATTCAAAAACACCTTTTTGATAAAGCACTGGGTAATGTGACGTTTAAATTGAAAAACTTTAATTGTGAAAACATGGTTGACAGTCTTCATGTAAACTTTACAATACGCCAAGTAGATCTTACCAAAATTTGAGAGAAAAAAAAACTCCATGCAACTTGATCTACAGAGCTTAAAAAGAGAAATTCTTCCAGATGCTAGATCAGCAAAATAATGAATTACTAAGCTGGCGAACTAACTCGCCGGCAAAATATGAGCATCACTTTGAATTGGCTTTAACTGTCGTATGTTTAGGAAAAGTGAACTAAGTATATGTTTTGTTTCAATGTTGACAGACAAAAGAGAGGAGGAAGAGGGAGGAAGAAGAAGACGCTATTCATGTTTTGGTCTTCCAAACATTTAGATTTTATCTGCACTGATGAGACATAATTTGTCGAAATGCGCATATGCAGAAAGTAAATTCACAGTAACTTCGGTATTTAGTTATTTGAAACTTTTTAACTTGATTTTATCGAGTCTTTGTATTTAGCAACGAAATGAAAACTTCAATATGTTTGGTCTAATATCAGATCTAGGGAACACATTCATCGTTCATACTCCTTTTATCTAGATTTGTTTCTTTTCTACATCATTACATCAAATAATTCTGTTTTTCTTGAGGTTCACATTTCTAGTCCTTTAAATATATTACAATCATGGCTAATTCTTTTGTTTTCTCTTTGTTTTATCTGTTATCGTTTGTGGAACATTTGTTCATCGAATTCAGTTTTACGATCTAATTATTTGTAGAACATTTAAGAGATATTCGAAGTTTACAGTACTGCTGTTCTTTTCTGAAAATTGTAAGTACTGATCTGCCAGTAGAAGTGTCTTTATATGAATAATAATTTAGTTCATGATTATTTTTTACCAGGTCTCAAAGAGGTGAATTTATATAAAAGATATTATGGTTAATAATTTATTTGAATTACATTAAATAAGAATGTTGAAACTTGATATCGACAACAAAACTTGAGTCGGAAAATAGAATAATAAATCATTGTTTAACAAAAGCTGAAAAATATTTCTTTTAACCTCAAGTTCATTCAAATTATACCCCAGATTCATTACCAAAAACATAATTAAAAAGACGTTTTAATTCAATCGTCTATTTGAATTTCTGTTTTGTTATGGAATATAAAATACACCAGAGACGTCCAAAAAAAAATCATCTACGTGTTGAATTCCAAACTTTATCAGACTCGTATCCATCTTCCTATAATATCCTACAAGTATCGAATATATCGGCAAACGAGTACCGAAGCAAGAATGATCTAAAATCATAAATCCAAATACAAGGCAATTCACATCCAACACGAATTGAGACATAACAAATAAATAAAAATGAACAAGAACGCCACAAAACTAAAGCACTAGCAGTGTGAACCCCTATAAAAACTGAGGTATCATCAGGTGCTCCGGAAGGGTCAGCATGATCTGCTCCACGCGTGGCACTCGTCACAAAAACGTTTTTCACTTGATCTGCATTGTAGAGACACAAGTTCTCGAAATCACTATCTGCAGAAATGTTAAAAATTACAGTAACTCTGGTATTTGGCTATAGCTATATTGATGCCTCTGTTTTTGAGCTGCTAGTTTAAAAATATTTATTTATCTTTCAATTTCAGTTGTGACATGGCTAAACAAAATAAACGGGAAAGAGTGGAATAAAATCAAAATAATGATGTCGTAAAGACATCTCGAAAATGATGCACGTTTGTATCAAAGAAAGAAACAGGCATTGTCTTTCGACAAAAAAATATGTTTCTCGAGAGGTGATTCTTACACGTCATTTTAAGGTTAGATTTTCGAAATATCATTACTAGGTACAAGACCAGGATTTGTACTTTAATAAGGTAAACAATGACGAATGATTTTCAGGAGAGCAACTTGTTTTTAAAAACAAAATAAATTTAAGAATTAAATTCAGAAGGGAATTTAATGAATGATTAAATGCATATCTACTATTCGGTTGTCAAAGCTCGGACATTTTTTATGCCGAGGAAAAAAATGACAATATTTTTCTTGAACAAGTTGACCTTTGAATCTCTTATTTTGTCCAAAAAGAGTAATGGGGACCTCTATTTTTTAACGATTGCTGCACGAACCAGTGATATGCAAGACCTCGTTATTGAAATTAGTTGATTTATTTTTTTTTAAATAACCTGTATTCGAATAGCATCGCAAATACTTAATCATTTATAAGGACCTGCAGGCTTCAATGTATGAGGTTATCGTCCTGTAAGATAAAAAAACAGACACTTTACAATGGACAAGTTAAAAGTTGTAAAGGGGTACTGAATTACACTGTCATGGTATTCATATTTCTTTATCTTTATAGACATCATATTATGTTACGAAGTAAATAAGAATCTTCAATGGGTGATTTATTCGCGTCACATAAACCTTTAGTGATGACCGACATTTAAGACCAGTTTTTGCACTTTGACATAGTAAACAAATACTCTTCAATTAACACTACCCATTCACCTATTGTTACCCAAGTTATAATGAAGAGGTAATGTGTGAAAAAAAAAGGATTTTATCTTTATTTCGTTTATAGTGACAAGTTTAACGAAACATACTCTATTAACTTGAATTGGCTAACTTTATTGCACTATAAGCGTCTGTCATTTAACAAGGTTATAACTATATAACTATTTAACAAGTTTTAAGATTATGTTTTGCATTTAAATAGGATATAGTTTGCAGTGTTACAATTTCAGGTAGTAAAAACTGCATTGATCATTTATGTTCTAAAATAACAGAAGGAATGACAATATTCATTTACAGCCAAATTAGACTTTGTCTCGTGTACATTAACTCCATATCTCTTCATTGCTTATTTAGTACAGTACACATGTCTTTTGTTATTGCTGGCCATATTAGAAGAATAAAATTCCGGTTTTCAAAAAAAATAATCTACCTTTTAAAATTTTCCAAAATCACCCTATATAAAGAATGCCAAAAATAAAAAAAAAAACTTTTAATAAGCATGTCATTTGCGTTATTCACCGATAGCCTTTCGGGACAATTCAAATAACCAATATTTATACAAGTTTCTTTTGTGAAAAATCTTGGTATGTAATCAAATCTAAATTTGAGCAACTTTGTTGTTTTTCAATCCTTCAAAAATATTGGCAACTTTTTAGGTCTATTTGACTAAGGGACTTGTTGACACAGAACTAGTAAGTGAGACCTTAAAAACAAGGGATCTCTTTCTAAGGAGTTTCCCCATGGGAAGTAACTGTGCGCCGTTTTTAGCTGATCTTTCCTTTACTTGTATGAGGCCAAGTTTTTACAAGTGCTCACACAAAGAAAGCAGTGCCATTTAGACAATCCTTTAATTTCATCCTCCGCTACATAGACGATGTATTTTAATCTATCCCAATGTGCTTTAATTTAAAGAATCTACTGATACACCTACTTCAGCTTCGTACCTTTTCTTTTGTTGTATATTGACGAAGATGGACGTTTTAAATCAATGCTTTATGATAAACATGATGATTTTAATTTCCCAATTCTGAACTTTCCCTTTGCTTGACAGCAATATACGTTTCTCTAAAGTCTATAGAGTGGACAAAACACAGTTGATTCGTAGCATGTAGTTTGTACTGTGATATTTTAATAGAGCAAAAACACTGTCCCAAAAACCGCTAGGTCAGGGGTTTGTCCAGCTATGTTAATTCCATCTAATGCCACTCTCAGTTTCATGGGAGTTCACATTGTGAGTGCCTTGGTTTTGAATATCGTGTTTTTATTTGTGTTTTGTATTGTTTTCTGTGTTCTTGTTTTGGCCTTGTCTTTGAGCTTCGATTTTTGTTAATACGACCCCTTTGTTCCTTCAGAATTCTTCCGCTGTTGTTTAATCAACCGTCTTACATGAACTTTGCAGTTTTAAGTTGAAAAAGGAACAATGAAAGGATATGGAGTAAATGCACGTTAGATAAAGTTTCTACAAATATATTAACCAAGCGAAGGAACAATGCTTTCATTGTTATTCTTCATCTTAAATAAGAAAAAGAAGGGAAACGGGGAATGTGTCAAAGAGACAACGACCCTAAGGGGAGCAATAACAACTCAAAGCCACCATAAGATCTTCAATGAACGGTGAGGAAACCCCACATCCAAGGGTAGGTCGGAGTTGGCCCCTAAATAAAAGAGTAATCAAGTTCAGCGAAATAAGCATCTTCCTAGACTCCGATAGACATAAAGTGATCTAACTAGAAAACAGACAAGACACACAAAGGCTTAATAAATTTCCTGACTTAGGACAGGCGCAAACCTGCTGCGGCGGGGTTAAAAGTCATTTTAAATCAGTATTATTGTTGCTGTAATATGTCGCATTATTCTATATTATAAGACTAGTAATAATAAAGTGATAATATCTCTTAAAAGACGGATATATTTGTTCTGGTTTAAAAGCAAACTGAAACTAAAGAATGTGTCCGTAAGACACGGATGCCCCGCCAATAATTTATCGCAACTGGTAACCTAAGTCAATCGGGCATGAAATTAATCCCCTGTCAGTGAATTGCGATGGAATATTGTGTGTAGATTGTAAGAAAACCGAAAAATTTAACAAAGTCATTAAAGCAAAGTCATCAAAATGCTAAAGAAATGGATAGTTTTCATTAAGATGATTGATTTCATACAACAAAATTCATAATTAGATGTTGTGTATTTGCAGAGAAATGGATTTATAAGACAAAATTTAACATAAGTCACTCAAGCATAAGATATAGGTCAAATTCACTTAATTGTCAACGATTTGGGTAGTATTGATCAAGATGATTAATTTTGGGGAATAACATTGTCTTATAATGTGAAGTTGTTGAGAAATTTACTTAAATTTATAATTTAACTGAAGTCATTCATGCATAAAATGTAGGTCATGGACACCCAATTGTTGGTGAAACAGGTAGTTCTCCTTTAGATGAATGTTACAGTGAAATATGATGATGCTACAATACATATTTGTTAAGAAACAGATTTCAACGAAAAACTTAACCAAGGTCACCGAAGCGTACAATGCAGGTCAATGCCACTTAATTGTCAATGATTTGGGTAGTACTCATCAAGGCAATTAAATTGAAGAATCACCATTGTCTTATGATGGTACAGTAGTTGTTGAGAGATGGACTATCGCAAAACTTTACCAGAGTCGCTCAAACCATGAAATGAAGGTCAAAGTTTCAAACTGCCTAGTGAATGAAGTACTGTCAAAGATCTACCTACTGGTCTACTATCATTGATCTATACCTTACAGTTTCTGAAAAATAAACTTAAACGCAAAACTGAACCGGACGTAAGAACGGACTGAATGACAAGGGTAACACTATATATATGCCCCTTCCACATTCGTGGGCGGGGCATAAATAGCAAATTTAAGGTAAGAAGGGAAAACAGTCAAAATACTAAGCTACATCCTAGCGGTGTCATGTCTTATCAAATACCGGTATGAACGTAATCTTTTATTTACAAAACCGCAATGGAAGGGGAAGTGTTGTGCGCCATAAAACCGCTTCAACCCATCATTTTTTTTGCAATGTCTGTAACAAGTCAGAACCATTGCGGGCTACAATTTTCCGGTGAATTTCAACCTGATTTGTCTTTTTGCGTCTCAGACATTGGCTCTTGACAATTCTGATCGGTATTTTTTTTATTTCAACGATTTACAACCAAAGACGGACATTTTCCGAATGTTTGCATGGACTTCCATTGTCAATACAGTACACATGTTGTATATCATTAGGACCACTCTGTGTAAGTACATTAGAAAACGAATATCCATGCAAAAGTGAGAACAGAGTAATTATAAAATCAAGCACGGCAATTCAGATTCAACACTAAATGAGCTAACATTACACAAGCAAACCAAATAAACAAAAATGAAACCATTCAGCATTGCGATGATATCCTTCTCCATATACTTCTCTGTTTGAAACGGTGTGGTGTTTAACAAAATAAGACAAAACTTAAAACTAGTACCGAACTGGAATATTTTTTTCATCCTTTTTAGTACAGAAAGATTAATGCACTTTAACTTATCGCATGGGAGAGTTGTAAAGGCCTTTGCAAAAGATCTTTTGGTCCTTCCTTCGGTTTCGGCATTCAAATACAAATAAACAGTTCCGGTTATCAACCCAACACGGCAGGTGTTGTTCGTCCTGAACAGAGTTCATAAAACCATAAAATGTTCATATTTAGATTACCATGTCATTGTTTACAGTGCACTAATTTCGTTAGAATTAAAATGTATTCAGGGTTTACGATGAGCACGTAAAACAGTTTTTGAAAATTAAATACATTAATAAAGGAATTGACCTCATTGATATTGCAGGCATTTTTTGGGACCCAGATATTCAAAAGCTTGCACCCGTCTATTTTGACAACCAAGACATGCCTGTCATTTCCTTTTCTTATAAAAAAAAAACCTACTAGAAACATGTTTTCAATTACTCCTCTATTACCTGTGATGAACTACCCTAGCAGCTGAGACTGTTCCATGCACCATATCGCTATGACCCTTGTGGACATATATTAACGGGGAATCTTAACATCATTGTAGATAAGGAAGTCAGACAATTCTTTAGAAAAGGGCCTAAATATCGCCCGCCTTCAAAAATAAACTGGCAAGCATGTTTTGAAACAATTAAAGACGCTGTAACCAGTTATTGTAAAAAAATGGTGCAAACGAGAAAGTGCAGACAAGCATGCTCTAAATTTGTGTGAAGATAAAATTATTACCAAGGTCACCAACAGAATAAATTTTTATAAAGATAATTATGTTGAGTCACCTCCTAAGCTGTCTGTAAATATAATTAAGTCAAAACTGAAGGATCTTGGTAACAAATATGTGTTTGTACCTGTTGCCAAGGCTTCTAACAACGTTGCTATTGTCCGAAAGAAATACTACATCGAGGTCCAACAAAACGAACTGGACAAGTCAGACACTTTCAAAGGTACCAATTGGGACGAAAAACGTTAACCAAACAACTTTATAAGGATACAGAAATGCTTAAAGTTCCACCTAAAGATAACATCATACCTACCCTGTACTGGGTTCCGAAGCTTCACAAAAATCCCTTAAAACGTCGTTTTATTTCAACATTTAGTAAGTGTTATAATACCAATTTATCCATCCATTTAACTAGTTCACTTACTTGTATAAAGGAGTTGGTTATTAAATACTGTGAAAAAAACTTATCAAAACTCTGGTGTAAATTACTTTTGGAGTGTCAAAAATTCTATTGAAGTTTTAGATAAACTGCAATCTGTTCAGAGACCAGTCTCATCTATCGACAATTATGATTTTTCTACACTTTATACTACCCTTCCACATAATTTGATTAAATCCAAGTTGGGACAACTTATTAAATGGTCTTTTAGGTTTTCTGGTCTGCAGTTCATTTGCTCTGACGGAAGGCGGGGATTCTTCTCTAATATAACCTATAATAATCATTGTTCCTGGACATGTGATGATATGATTAATGCCCTCAATTTTTTGCTGGACAATATTTTTGTTCGTTTTGGCAACACCATTTATCAACAGGTCATAGGTATTCCCATGGGTACAAATTGTGCACCTCTCATTGCAGATCTTTTTCTTTTCTGTTACGAACGAGATTTCATGAAAAAACTTCAAAACGGAACCATACCTAACAGTGATAAACTTATTTCTATTTTTCAATGATAACAGCAGATATATATTGACGACATCCTTACTATAATAATAATAATAATTGATAATCCCCAGTTTTTAAATTATGTAGACATTATTTATCCACAACAACTGAAATTAAATAAAGCTAACAATGATTCCAAATGTTGCCCTTTTCTGGATCTGACTGTCATTATTGACTCTGGTAAAATCAAAACCAATATGTTGTCTCCTTGACATTTACTCCATTTCCTTTCTTTTTCATAAATATGATAAAAGGGATGATTTTGATTTCACTATTACTAATCTCCCTTTTCTTGACGGCGACATTCCCCTTGCTCCATCCTACGGGTGCATATTTCTCAACTGGTAGGATTCGCACGAGTTTGTTCTACTCTTGATGATTTCAATGAACGTAACCGTACTATCACAGCGAAATTTTTACAACAAGGTTACAGATTTCATAAGTTGTTGAATACATTTAAGAAGTTTTGTAATAGATACGAGCATGTTATATCTAAATATGGCGTTACTTGTAAACAGCTTATTTCGAATGGCATTTGTAGTCCTCAATTTTACGGAAATGTTGTTAAAAGATGCCAGAAATTGATTAAAAATCCAGAAAAGCTGGGACGTGACTTACATTCTTTAGGTAATCGGGGATATCGGCAAGATATTCTGCTTGCATCCGTTAAATTAGCTCTAAGACCTAGTGACCTGAAAATTTTGCACATACTGGCCTCTCCCTGATACTGCCGATGTCTACTGAAATTTATGATGATTTTTTACCAAACCCTTTGGACTCGTTCGCTAATGCTATTTCCTGTCTGTCCAATATAGCATTCTTGGCAGTTATCACAGGTTATGCAGTATATCAAGTTTGTTGATTTACATGTCCACAAGCAACAAATTAGGCACCCGGAATACCGACAAATACCACTTAGTGAACATTTAAACAGGTGTGGAAAAGGCAAATTCAAAATTATGCCACTATTTAAATGTAATAGGAAAAATGACACCTACAGACAAGAAATGGAACGCCTCTTTATTAAAACATTCTGTCCTGTATTAAATGCAGGTAAAACATAAACATAGGAACAATTAAAACGTAACGTCACAAGAAGTCCTCCCTAACAACGTTACCACTAACAACGTCTCAGTCTTGACAAGTCCGTTAGATGGATGAAAGCGCTAGACACTGAGAGACATTTTTATTCATTTTTCTATTATTTAGTTTATATATATATGTGTGGCGGCATTCCTTGTCGAAAGACATTGAATCCTCTCTGCTA
>MJUU01059933.1:0-19323 GCA_002080025.1 Modiolus philippinarum | reverse complement strand
GGAGCCTTGCCTCCCAGCACTTTTCAGCATCCCCCGATTCGCTCCAGACCCATTTGCATCCCAAAGCTCAAAATTTGGGGTTTGATGCAGGATTTCTGTTTGAAAAATGGCTTTGGGGCAGAACTCTCATTATGACACTACTGCCAAATACTGCCAATATCAAAAATTGTTTAAATTTAGTTATGGTGTAAAGCATTCAGGAGATGATCAATATTTTTGCCAACAAAAACCAGAAGTAAAGATTTAACAACAATGCTGTATTTATATTCTTTATGCATAAGTTTGTTCAACGGATTAATAATTTTGGAAGGACAATTTTTGAATTTATGCGCTTTGTAAATGATATTTCCATAGAAGTATAAGTCAATGTATCTATAATAAAATTTAGAGAATGTTTTTATCAATTTATGATATGTTTATGTTTGCATTTTACTTGTAGTTTTTATGTGCGGGTAAAATTATGATTATTTCTATAATTCAAATAATTCAAATCAATAATAAATATTAAATGAAATCAACATTTTCATATTTCCTCGCCATAAAATCTACAAGCATAGGGTCTGAATGATATTTTAAGACCCCACCTGACCACAGATAGCTATAAATGATCATAAATATTAATCGCAACTATTTTCACAGTCATGGAATCTGCAAGCAAAGGGTCAGAAGGATATTTTAAGACCCAACCTGACCACAGATAGGTTTAAATGATCATAATTATTAATCGCAACTATTTTCACAGCCATGAAATCTGCAAGCATAGTATTAGAATGATATTTTGAGACCCAACCTGACCACAGATAGCTGTAAATGATCATAATTATTAATTGCAACTATTTTCACAGCCATTAAATCTGCAAGCATAGGGTCAGGATGATATTTTAAGACCCTAATTGACCACAGATAGCCATAAATGATCATTCTAATTAATCGCAACTATTTTTGTAGCCATGAAATGTGCAAGCATAAGGTCTGAATGATATTTTATGACCCAAATTGACCACAGATTGAAATACAAGATCATAATTAATTGCAACTAAATGTATTTCCACACACATGAAATCTTCAGAATAAAATATTTTGACCCACCTATCTTACAAATAACAGTATTTTGTTAGAATTTTTTATCAAAATTTTACCATAGCTGTTAAATTTGCAAGCCTTAAGGAAATCAACCCATATAATTCATCAAAATTTTACCATAGCTATTAAATTTGCAAGCCTTCAGGAAATCAACCCATATAACCATTGAGGGTCGATCATTATTCTTTCATTGATTGCAACTTTTAACAGTTAAAATAAGTTTGAGCCATATTTGACACATTTCCTACAGCAATTGATTTGTTAGTAAGAATAACCAAATTATTTTTCTGCCTGTTTTAGGTGACCAAACGGTCATTAGGCCTGGGCATCAGGCTTATGCCGCTGAATTGGTAGGAACTTTGAATATATTTCTTTATGCAATTCAATCATTTTCTTTTTAGTTTTTAAATTTTAAATATTTAAATCCTATAACCCATTTCCAAGCTGTTTCCCTCAAAATTAATAATCGAGCTTCACGATGAATCTACATGGGACTAATATAGTCATATAACTAAATAGTCCCAGGCGGAATTAAAAGACTCAAAATGAAGGATGTTTCAAACAAACCCATATTCATCAAGTATCTATAGAAATACGAGAGTTCTATAAGCCTATAAATGACTTTAATGCATTTTTTACTTTAATGATGAGATCACGACTGACAACCGCGATGTACTTTCAGTTTCGCTAGAGTGCAATCATTAAACATACATAATTTAATCTGAAAGAAAATTATGACCAATAGTGCCTATTGTGATAGAGAAAATTTTTAAAGTTTCGCAAAATAATGTGTGATGTCACATCGCAGTTTGAATAAACAAAGATTTCCCGCACATTTTGCAATACCGGAACTTGCAAATCTCATGCCTGAAGTTAACACGACAAAAACTGGAACCGGAACTTGCAGTTTTCATAGATTTTAAAATCTCATACGACACCGCCTTGAACTTACTATGAGGTATTAGTACAGCTCATTATTGAAGGCCTCATGGTGACTTCAAGATGAAGAACAACAATAAAAGCGTTTTTCCATAGCTTAGTTTTAACCTGTGTTTGTAATGACTATGACTAATTTGCATTTACTCCCAATCCCTTCATTGTTAATTTTAGATTGAAGTTTGTCTCTCCTGCAGTCTGGGGCCCATAAAAAGATTCCCCGAGAGAGAAATGTATGCTCTATATACATTTCAGTTAAGATGTACTTGTTCTTGAGAGAGTTTTCATGTTGATGCACTATCAAATTTTCAAATTTTGGTTTTTTTTTTATACTTTTTGTCATTTCAAATTGTTATTCTGACTACCTGTTTATTATGCCCATATCTCATTATTTTATTATGCCAAGTTTTCTTACTATTGGCTCGATGAGTGCACTGTGGTTGTAAAGTCACAATGATGTAGCGTTGCTCGACATCTGCCAATGAATTCCGCTAGAACCGGTGCTAGGAGCCGTCTTGAACTTACTATGAGGTATGAGTACAGCTGATTGTTGAACATGTTGAAGGCCTCATGGTGACTCCATGATGGAGAACAGCAATAAAGGCGTTGTTCCATTACTTAGCTTTACCATGCATTTGTAGAGACTTTGTCTCATTAGCATTTACTCCATATCTTCATTGTTAATCTGTATCAGATATACAGTTTGACACCTCAAGAAATCGCTATAAATCAAAAAACAATTTGAACAAATTTTGGCTACGTTCACAGCGTCGATTTCAATTTTGCTTTCACAAATAATTGTCATATGAAAATAGTAATAAACTAATTCTTATGATTCATCTGGAACAAACATGCTCACTAAATGATACACGACGTAGCAGCAGATCCGTTGAGTCGTCTTAAAGTCGAGACAGCGAGGACGGTTTTTTTCACATATTTCGGTTTATAAATTTCTAAATGTTTTGGTTTCATTTTCTTCCTGAAGAGACATTAGTTGTCGAAATGCATATTTGGAGAAACTAAAATCACAGTAACCTCGGTGTATTGTTATTTAAAACTTCGAGAAGGCTTCTTCAAAACTACCCTGTGGGTTGATTTTGATATTTTGAACATTTTGGCATTTTAACATACCCTCTATCTGTTTTAGTTTTCTTATATAGCAAAATACAGGATGGTTAGATTTTGTCATGCTGATCGATTTAATCCATGTCAGATTCCGATATCTGCAACGATATATGCGTTAGTGCAAAAACTGCTTATTTATCCCTTTGTTCTATATTTACCATGTTCTTTGACCAGCAGCTTAAAATCACAATTTTAAGAAGCCATACTCTAGTGATGATTCAGGCCAGATTTGGTTTCATTTTGCCCGGGGAGAATTTTTTTTAAAGAATTTACTTTTATTCCTATAATAAATTTAGGTAAAGGTAAAGCTCATTGTTGAAAGCTTCATGTTGACATCCACACAAAAACAATAATAAAAATCTTGTTCCATTGTTTATTTTTGTGATGTGTTTTTTGAGATTTTGTCTGATGTTTTCATCGCGCTCGATGGATGTCCTCGGTATTGGATTTGACCTTCTTTTTCGATATTTTTTGTTTTCTAATGTTTGGATTATGGCTTTCCATATTATTTAATTCTAATGCTGCCGATGAGAGGTTACTCATGGAAATACGTGTACAGCATAAACAAATTACTGTTTATCATGCAACTTGTTTTGTTTTGGTATTTTACCATGTATTTGTTGAGACTTTGTCGTAATTGCTCAATACCCTTTCATTGTTTTTACCTTGTAGAGATTCGGCCCAAATTTGGTTAAAATTGGCCAGCATTTTCAGAGGATATTTTTTTAAAGCAAAGTGATATGAAACGCTCACATGACCTTTTTGGATTAAGAATTTCTTCCAAAAAATTGTTAACAGTTATTTCGGTTAAACTGTATATGTCTAAAAAAATAAAGTAAAATATATTATCAGTATACAATACCATTCACATTCAAATTTGATGTTTTGTATGCCTTGTGAATTTTGCAGTCAACGTTATTCCATCTTGTACACGTGTATTCACCAGCATCTTCGTTGGTGCATGAATCTATGTACAAGAATGACATATTTCCATCCATTTTACAGTTAAGTGTTCTGATTAAGTTTTTGTTAAATGTATGAATCCAAGGATCAAAACCATAATCTATGAATTTTCCAGAAATAATACAGGTGAGCTGAACTGATGATGATTTGTTGCATGAAACTGTATCCTTTACTTGAACAATGTGAAAAGCTGGAAAATAGTGTATAATTTAATGTGCTATGTTTTATATACAACATGTACTTGGGGTATTTTTACCAACCAACCGTGAGCGAAGCGAACATGGTTGGTACTTGTACACACTTTTCGTCCTAAAGAGGAATCGGGAAATCTAAAGCTGTACGCTCTGTCGGTATTTAAAATTCAATGTCGCGCCGATTGCCCGACCACACCGAAACGAATAGTAATTGATGAAATAAATTGAAACACAAAATTAGTATAACGTTTTCGTGCTGAAGGCACGACCCTATTATAAAGAGAAACCTGATCTGTTTTTTTTTTACAAGAAGCAGGTAGTTTCGTATATGTAAGTAAAACAATAATGAACGAAAATGTCATCGAAACGAACTCTATATGATAAATATTGTACAAAAAATTTAGGTTATATTTCGTGCCGATGGCACTACCGTATCACCAACAGAAAACTTACCTGTTCTTTTGCATATGAGATAGGCAGTTTCGTATGTACAAATAAATGGTTATGGGGGTAAATATCGTACAGAATGCACAAATATTATGAACAAAGTGACAAAATGGTCCATTCGACACTGCCACAAATAACACAAATGAATAACAGTCAGCAAATAAACTTTGGATCACCATTGCGACCCGTTCAACGTTCGGCAAACATCGCGTGAATTTGCCCAGCCAGTCGGAGTTCATTTTTTTTTATACATTCCAATATGTATATGACGTTTCAACACTTTCAAACTTAATTATTATGCACTGACTGAACAAATAAAATAAATAAACCTCTGCCATGAAAACGGCGAACGCGGATGCTATGACAACGAAAAAAATAAAGATTCCGGCAAGTTGCTCGAAAACGTGTGTCAATGTAACAAATCCAGTGAACTAACTGATGGTGAAATTGCAATGAATATGTCTTGCCTTGAAGTTAAGGTATTCCCATTCCTTCTTGCATTATGTCATACTGGCATGAGTTTTTGACTGTAAACTTTTAAAATGAAATTGCATTTCACTTTTAAAACATCATAATGCCCAAATGAATGTGAAAATTATCAATCGTCTGCTACACCGTGCACGGAAATATACAAATACACTTCCAGGAATGGCAACTACAGAAGTGCTGTTGAGATTGCAGTGCATTCAGTGATGTAGCATAAAACTGGTGATGTGTGGCCGAATAATGAGATTGGGTGTTAATTTGAATATTTTTCTCTGAATTGAAGAGTGTACTATTTCGGGGACTTACGCAAAAGTCCCACAATTTGCCAATAAAGGTTATATTGATACAATGGACTCAATTTCAAGTATTTTCAAGAGATGTGAACACATAAATATGAGGGCTCAAATATAAATATTTCAACTGCTTCATAACTTATCCAAGCAACGCGTAATAGTTTTTTGGAAGAACTTTTAAGTTGCACATGTAAACTCATCCCCTCTTCCAGCTTTGCTGCAATTTTCTTGTTTGTTCTAAAATAATAGTACAATTTAAATATATCTTGCAATTTGCATGTATGAAAAACTAGATAGTATATTTTAGAGATCGAACTGAGCAAACTATTGACTCGAGCAATGTATACTTATTATTGAAGAGAAAAACGATTTTGCCTCAAAGCTTTATGTGCTTTGTTTGTCATCAATAAAATATCTTTTGATGGGGATTAAAAAAAACAGCCTTTCCTTCTAAGAAAAATAAGTGAATATAAATATTTACGTATAATTTGTACTCGGACTACATGATTATATACGTCTGTGCTGCATCGATACTCTCCTTCATCGCCTCTGCTGAATCCCCTTATCTTTAAGTTGTATTCATCCCTTCCGTCTCCAGTAATCCCAAGTCTTGAATACTGTTTTAAATTTGGATTGAATATTCTCCCTATTGTGTACGTGGTTAAACTTGATGGCCCCAACCACGACGATGTAGACAAGTCTGAGTGATTTAAGTTACAAAGTAGAGTCGTTGTTGATCCTCTGTCTGTGTATTGTTGCGTGATGTTTCTTACGGCATCGTACGCTGTACTTTCTGATAAATAATTATACAATTGACACAATACTTAGTGACTAAATAATTGAAAGAATAATAGCTTCTTACATGAGAGTAGATCAAAGATCGGGGTATCTTTCATACATGTAAGAAATTCCGTCTTTTCTCCATTGGAGCGCAGCGAAACGAGAGAATAAGACGAAGAATTTCTTACATGAGTGAAATATACCCCGATCTTTGATTTTGATCAAATGTAAGTAGCTATTTCTTCCGTAAAATACGACAACAAACATCTGGAAGCCTATACTGTGCGAGTAACGTCGTCGTAATTAAAGTGTACCTTACATTGTGACGCCAGGTGTTTTATGACGTTTTGTCATGGTTACGATTATTGTATCATAAAAATGAACACTTTTGGTTTGCCATTTACCCATGTGAAACGAGGTCGCGTGCATCGATCTCACATGGTTCGTCTCACACTGTAAACCAACATTTACGGAAGAATGTTATCTCAACTTTATCGAATTTCGTATTGCTTCACTTGTTACGCTGAAATAAATTCACTATTCAGACACACTGAAGTATTTTTTTTTTGTATTTGAAACATGTTTGAAAGAAAATCACAAAAATAGTGATACTGCTTGAATGAACGTGATATCACATGCAAGTCGAAGACTTTGAATATCACGGAAGATGGAAAATAAGAAAAGTGTATGGTCCTTTTATTGCTTGGTTTTATATATGTTGAGCTTCGTCATTTTAGTTGTATTTCCATGTTGATCGGCTGCTAGAGCTTTCAATAATACCGTAACATTGGCGGATCTCCAACACTGGGACCACTCTTTTCTGGAAAAAAAATAAATTCAGTGCAGAGTTTAGGTAAAAATTGACAAAAATGGTAAAAAATCTACTTGAACCCACTTTTTTCTGGAACATCATCGGAACCCTCTTAATCAAGGCTGGATCCGCCGGTGCGTAACGATATTAAATTAAGAAGTGTTGAATAATGCTAATAATACTGGGATGCCGTCCACGGTAATTTTTGATTATTCATTATGTCTTTATTTTTCTTTTGTCCATATTTCTTTTGCTGAATATCGTGATATTTTACACTTCATCTTTATAATTTAATTTTAACCAGTAAACCATAATTCATAGTAAAATATCCGTTAAATCCTGAAAGTTTTCGACCACTACTTACTGATTGGTTTTAATATTAACAGCAAAGTAATTATTCTTCTGACAACCGCAGAATTCTGTAAAAACATAAGTTTAAACATAAAACGTTATGATACAAATGTACAATCAGAGGTGTAAAAAATGATAGACATATGAGTTACACCCGATAAAGAATGATTTTCCCCACAGAAAAAAGACCATTTTGCCTTTGCGACTTCATGAAAAAAAAACGACTATGCCCCATGACATCATGCTCAAAGAACAAACATTTCTGGATTTGATATAATGTATAAAGTTTTTTTCGTGACGTAATGGGTAAATTCAATTACGGGAAAAGCCAAATATGGCGACCATTTTAAGTAACGAAAGTTCTCATCAAAGCAATAAATGTACTGTAGTTGTCCTATTATAATTATTCTGAAATTATTCATGAAGTCTCAAGTTTATCATTGCTTTTCACCAAGCAGGATATAAAATGTAGTTTTCTTCCTCGGTGAAAATGATACAACAGAAATGACAAGCCCTGTGTAAAACAAAGACAAACTGTCGTTTTTGTGCATTACTTCTGAAGTAAAATTAAGGAATATAGAATATACATACATACAAATCGTTTTTAAAAACAAATAGCGATCTACGCAATGCAGAATATGCTGTCATTTTAAACAAAACATTTCCTGCATCAGAAGTTCCAACTCTTTTCAAATATCTAGATGCTCGAATTGACCAAAAATTTAAACGGACATTTAAGCAAACTTTCTTCGTATAGTGTCATTTTTTTCTTTTGTTTTTCTTTTTGGTTTCTTTCTTTTTTTTTCGTCTTTTTGTTCCTTTTTTCCTTTGTTTTTACTATTTTTTTTTGGTTTTTAGTTCG
Organism: Modiolus philippinarum; assembly: GCA_002080025.1. Classification (NCBI taxonomy): domain Eukaryota; kingdom Metazoa; phylum Mollusca; class Bivalvia; order Mytilida; family Modiolidae; genus Modiolus; species Modiolus philippinarum. Next base: position 10,992 of record MJUU01059933.1, on the reverse strand, counting down.
CCTCAACGAAGTTGAGGAGGACTACTGGAGTACCCCAGGCGTCCGCGTCTTCCACATTTAGTTTTATATCTTGGTAACTATGAAGGGTAGGTTTATCAAACTTTGTGTACAGATGCATCATGGGCTATCTCACAGCCTCCAATTTGACCTATATTTTCCGCTTGACTGGCTTTCATTTGATTTTTTGGTCTGAGTTGATATCTTTGTTACTGTACATGGTAGGATCATCTAACCTTGCATGTGCATGCATCTTTGACGGCAGGTTAGCATCCAGGCAAAATTAGGTCACTGTGACCTATATTTTCCACATGATTGATTTACTTTCAAGTTAACGTCCGAATTCAGATTTCGGTTACTGTACATGGTAAGATCATCTAGCCGTTGTATACATGCATTAGGGATGGTAAATCAGCAACCTGGCCAAACTGGGTTTCTGTGTCCATGTGCCATAACGAGGCGAACTTTGTAATCGTTGATAACCTATGTTTTTTTTTGTGTTGGGGGGGTTCAGATCTAAGTAACTGCACATGCTAGGATCATCCAACCTTGCATGTGCATGTATCTTTGGCGGTACGTAAGCATCCAGGCAAAATTTCTTCACTTCGACCTATATTTTTCGCATGATGGACTTACATTCAAGTTTACGTCCGAATTCAGATCTCTGTTACTGTACATGGTAAGATCATCTAGCCTTTGTAAACATGCATTAGGGATGGTAAGTCAGTACCAAACCCAAACTGAGTTTCTGTGTCCATGTGCCATAATAAGGCGAACTTTGTAATCGTTGATTACCTTTGTGGTTTTGTGGGAGGGGTTGTTTTTTTTGTTTTGTTTTGTTTTTTGGGGTTTTTTTTGTTTTTGTTGTTTTGTTTGTTTGTTTGTTCGTTTTTTATTTATTTGACGAAGTTTGTCAGTCCAATTCATTTATCTTCTTTACTATATTTTGTCCTATACTTATTTTGTTTGATTATTGCACTTCGATTACACACCATATTGGTATCAAATTTATTCGATGGGTACATACATTGTTCATCTGAACATATTCTGAAAAAAAAAAAATTCTTTTAAAGTAAAATAATTGATTTACGATATAAGTGAAAAAAGGCGTATAAATACGTGCTTATAAATACAAAAATGCCGAAGCAACATCCAAAAAAGCATAAATCCAAAATAAATTGCCATAAAGGGATCATAACAAGACTGAAAACATAAATGACGAGGACGAAACAAACAGAACAAAATTCACACACCGCAAAAAAGTAAACCACTCCCAGTGTTAACCCCTAAACAGAAGTGTCATGAGGTGCCAAGGAAAAGTTGATCACCCATAATATGATGTTTATTTTTGATTTTTGTTGTATGCATGAATAAGTTCCGCGTTTCAAATTGGACATGGAAAAAGAAGAAGTAATGCAGTATACTTAATATAATTGTATTTTAATGTATATGCTTTCATATCCTGAGTTCAAAAACTTTGTACAAAACTATGACAATATTTGTTTTACTAAAACCAAACTTGATGACATAGAATTAAAGTATAAATTAGTAAATTAACAGTAACTTCGGTATTTTGTTATTTATAGATAAAGTTTCTCTTGATGGATACTGTTTTCATTTTAAAAATAGAAAAAAAAGTTTAAATTTCCATTCTGGTGGTATAGCCCTAGCCTATAAATCAAACTTTACTGAATTTATAGCACCAACTAACACTGAAAGCCATTTTGTTTTTTAGTTTAAAATAAGTAGAATATGTTTAAATTCAGAACAAGATATTATTCTTGGGGTAGTGTATATTCCCCAGAATAATACAAGATATTCATCTGACACTGCCTTTTCAGAACTCCATGATATGGAAAATAAAATAAATATATCTGTTTGGTTTGAGATTTTAACAGTCGTATTTCTAGCCAACAAGATTTTTTTCAAGTCTTCAGAATATGATAAATTTTTTGATGATTTTATTGATGTAAACCAATTTAATTATATTGAAGTATTAGATATTTTAAATATCCGCATGGAAAGGAATAATCAAAATACATACGGTAATAAATTGCTGCAGTTTTGTAGATTGAATAACATGTTTATATTGAACGGTAGATTTGGTAACGATTAAGAAGGGAAACCAACCAGCAGAAACAAAAGTATAGTTAATTATATTATTTGTTCTAGTTGTATGTTTTATTTATTGGTACATTTTGATGTATTAGATTTTTGCAATTTATATACTCAGATATACATTGAAGCGTAGTGTTATGGAGTTACACCAGAAACGTGATAAAGATGTAAATGATAATTTTAAATCATTTATTGGTAAATGGAAACAGGAAGAAATTCCAAATTATATAGCTAATATCGATATAAATAGGGTAAACAAAATGGAACTTGATTTAATTTTGTCAAATGATAATCTTGATAGTATTGACAAAGATGTTGTAAATGAACTTGTAAATGATGTTACTGATATTTTGTTAAATGCAGCTAAAAATACTTTTAAAAAAATAAATAAACGATGTTCAGGTACAAAGTTTGAAAATAATAAAAATATATAAAGATTGCTTTTCAAATGACTGTAAAAAGGCAAGGCGCAGGTACAGAAAGAGTAAACGATTATTTAGACATTACGGGTCAATTTTATTTTAAGAAAGACTAAGACAGACGGAAAAAAACTATAAACGCATCAAGGATGAAATTATGATATCATATACAAATGAATTGAGAACTAAGATGAAAAATTTACGGAACAAAAACTCTGAGGAATATTGGAAAGTTTTAAATGGAACAAATCGAAGCAACAAGACAAATACATGTATTTCAAACGAATCATTGTTTGATTTTTTCTAAATTTTGAATACAAACATTTATGACGGAGAACTGTATGATCTGAATAATATTAATGTAGATTTAAACAATGATGATTTAAATGAAACTATTTCAGTTGATGAAGTTCTAAAACAGTTCGTTGTTTGAAAAATTACAAATCGCCGGGTGAAGATATGGTTATCAATGAATATATTTCATCTTCGAAACATGTCATGAAAAACATTTATACGCGTTTATTTAATACAGTTTTAGACTCTATGGATATTACCTGATACGTGGTTAATTTGGAATATAGTTCCCATTTATAAAAACAAAGGTACTAAAGCTGAGCCTCAAAATTATAGGCCGATTACATTATAATCAAGCCTGGGAAAAGTTTTTACTTCAATTTTGAATAATCGACTCGGTGACTATCTAGATGAATTATCTATATTACACAAACTTGAAGCAGGATTTAGGTCAGGTAATTCTACCACTGATCATATGTTTTCTTTATATTCTATGTTTGAACTACTCAAATTAAGGAAGAAAAGTCTTTAAAGCGACTTTATAGGCTTTGAGAAAGAATTGGATTCTGATCAGAGAAATTTGTTGTTGCATAAATTACTTGATAATAACATAAATGGAAATTTCTTAAGAATTTTTCAAAACATGTATGAAAATATTAAGTCTTGTATTCTACATAACGGTAAAAAATCTGACCTTTTCGACTGTGAGATGGGAGTTAGACAGAGTAAAAATCTCTTACCCGTCCTCTTTGCGTTATTTTTCAACAATTTGCACGAATTTTTATAGGATAAAAATTTGATTGGCTTAGACAGTATCTCTAAGGATCTAGAATCTGAATTATATATTTATCTTAAATTGTTTTTACTGCTTTATGCAGACGATGCTGTTTTGTTATCGGAGAGTAAGGAAGATTTACAAAATATGATAAACAGTTTTACTCATTACTGTGATAAATGGCAGCTTAAAATCAATCTCCATAAGACAAAGATATGGATATTTTCGAAGGTTCGAATATCTAAAAATGCAGACCTGTTTACCACTACGATTTTGGCGTAGTTACTACGATTTTTGACCTCAAATTACGCCCTACGCTTTCACCCGCGATTTCTACGCTTTGACACTAGAGAGGTTGAAAAAATATTTTTGGTTGCAAAATTTCTGCATCTGGTTTCGGGACCTTTCTTGATTGTTATGATTGTTAAATAGACGTGAAAAAAATACAGGTAAAAGAAGAAAGATATAGTGGTGAATGGAACAAGTTTGCATTGCCACCGAAAAATGAGAGAAATGGGTAGGGACAGGAAATTTAGCTTTCTATACGGCCCCAATGAGACTGCTCTTGTACGAGGAACACAGAAGGAATGTTTATACTGCATGGGGCTTTGTGTTTCTCCTCGGTGATTCGAGGTCATTCTTTCCGTATTATAACCTGACTACCCCGTATAGATCAGGTATTTCCTTCACCCCCTGGGGAAGCGCCCGGCAGCTCTGTAGAAAAGCTCCTGAGAACATATTCAGGTACCAGGGGGTCCAGGTGATCTCGCCATGCACATGAATGTTGGTACTTTTATTTTATACAGAGTACGCAAACAGGTTGCAAATACTGAAGTAATTGCTAATGACAGGCCTAATTAAACTTTAAAAGACCACATTATTCAAAACTGTGACTGGTGTGTATTACAAGGGTCATCTGGTGAATAAATTTACTGGGGCGCCCTTTACAGTGCTGCCGGGAATGTGCCCAAGTGATGGATAAGGGAATGTCCTATGTATGCTGCATAGTTGTGTCATAATGTGGAAAACCTCACCGCGAATCATTGCAGCCAAAATGTCTAGGGAAACACCAGGCCGAATGCAGTATAAGATAGACCCCTTTATATTTTTCTTACAAGAGCAGACTCGGGGATTCGCATGGAAGTCTAAATTTCCTGTCCCTACCCATTTCTGAGTGACTTTCAAAACTTGTTGCCCAAGATGTCCTTCCACATTGATTTCTTTCTGATTTTATTATACCATATTGAATTAATTGTCTTCATAATCAATTCAGGGGTACCGGCTACTATTCTACCAGGCGCTTTCCCTGGTGGTGGTAAAATAAATGCTCGTGTATGTGGGGTATTCGGATCATAATACGGAAAGCCTGATGGCGAACCACAGGAACCAAGCTGTGTGGAGAAACCAAACGTCCTATACAGTATGAAGACTCCTATCTAAATTCCTCCTTACAGCAGACTTGCTGGAGATTGTAGAAAAGGGTATATTTCCTGCCCCTACACATTTCTCCAATTTTTCAGTGCAAATCAAAACTCGTCCCTTCCACCATTATTTGTCTTTTACTCGAGATAATTTTTAGAAATGATTTAACTTGTTCTCTTCGTGGTAAAGCTGAAATAGTGCTAAATGGACATAAAAGCTATTTTTATTCCTTAATCAGTCATTATGGAACAACGCTACGTCGTCCACAGAATATTGTCGTCTATATTTCTCGTTACGAGTAAACTCGCCGAGGGTTTGTTAAGAAGGTTAAATTTCCTGCCCCTACTCATTTTCAAGTGGCAGTTGAAACTCGGAGACAATGCTTACTTGAAATTATCAAATAAATGCACTTAAAAGAATATGTTTAATTTTACACTTGAGTAGGGTTCGTGAAATGTTAGAAAGCAGCGCATTGGTGCCTCTTCTTTATACACATAGCAAACTACTCTTTTAAAGCAAAAACTACGCTTTTATTCGTCTTGGACTACGCTTTCGTGCTAAAATGGGTAAACAGGTCTGAAAAATGTAAAATTTCATATAGGAATATTATATTGGAAATAGTTGAGCACTTTAAATATCTTGGTTTATTTTTCTCCAGAAGTGGTTCTACAAAAGCGATGTATGGCGTATTAAAGAAATGCAGACAAAAATCATTATCAGTTGAATTTCAGTTAGATTTATTTGACAAGATGATTCTTCCTATTCTCCTATACGGGTCAGAAATATGGTGGTTTGAAAATAAAGATATGATTGAGAAATTATACTGGCGGTTTTGTAAGCTTGTTGTGCGATTGAAAACGTCTACTCTTAATTATGTAGTATATGCAGAACTTGGGAGATACCCGAAAAGTATACACATTAAACTTCGAATGATTAATTTCATGCACCGACTTTTAATTGGTGGCGAGGATAAAATCTCTAGTCAATTGTTTAGCTTACTGTTTGTTTATCATCAAAATTATGGATTTAATATTAAATGGACATCATATTTGAAAAATATCTTTGATCACTGTTGGATGTCAAATATATGGTTAATACATGATATAGACAAGTTGACAGTCACTCGTATAAAACAGTCTCTTATTGGCCAATTTACTCAAAATTGTTTGTCTGAAATTAACTAGTCTCCTTAATGTCTTTGTTATAGAATTTTCAAATCAGATGTAAATTTTGAAAACTATATTTTCTAAACTAAATGCTGGAAATGTTTATACACTTTGCCGTTTCAGATGTGGTAACCATCGCCTATGAATAGAATCGGGAAGATGGCAGAATACCCCAGACAAGAAATGCTCTGCCCTCTTTGCGATTGTAGTGCAATAGGCGATGAGTACCATTATATCATGGAATGTAAAACATTTAACTTTGAGAGAAAAAAAATATTACCAATTTTTTGCAATAAAAGACCAAACACTTAAAAATTTAGTCAATTTTTTTAATTCGAAAAATATTGCAGTGCTAGAAAAACTTTCTAGATTTATAAAAACTGTCAACTCAAAAATTGTACTTCCTGGTAAAAAAAATGTATATATATATTTGTTGTTGTTGTTGGACACATGAACTGTATTACTTTTATTGTTTATATTGTATCTCTATAACTATGTTTTTAGTTTATGAGAAATAAAAGTTCCGCTCATTTCAGTTCGATGTGGGCTAATTAACTATGTTGTATTTCTAATAGAATGTTAGTGTCCACAAGTAGTGAATTTTTGACATTTTTGTCCCACCATTTCAAGGGGGAAAATCATGACACCATGAGACAAAATTCCATGCCCTGGGATGCAAACAGATTGCTACAGCGCAAGATCCACCGAAAAGTGGGTGGTGGGAGAGGTTGCAGAATCTTTTCCGATGGATGAAGCTCGCGGAAAAAGAAATCTGAAGCGTGGAGGGTCCGTCCCACTGAGATATATTAAAAACATTAGATACTCAGTTAATCATGGATATTGAATTGCAAATGCTGGACAAACGTCTGAATGGTGCACCTCGAAGGCAAGAGAGTGAGGAAGGGTTGGAGAAGAGAACACGGGCCAAAAGAGAAGCGAGAATCGAACCTGCTTTAGGGAATATACATAAAAAATCCCGGAGGCCGACAAATTTTTCCGGCCGCCGCCGCCCCATTAGATCCCAATCTTGCCAAGTCATATCTTTTTCCAGATACGCTGCTGCGGGAAAAAATGGAAAAAAATCCACAGAGAGATTCGATTTTAATATCCTCGCTTTGGCATCTCTTTTCCGACTTTACTCGATCGGACAAAAGTCACGGGAAATTTATTGCAATGACCATAGCCAAACGAAACTGCAAAAATCGGTAGGGTGAAGGGAGATTATAATTTGCACGCAGTCGCTAGGTATCGAGTCGAACACATTTCGGCCATATTTTGCAATACTTTTTGCCAAAGATCGGGAAGAAATTCGCAAGGATGGATTGGAGCTAAAATTTTAAGCAGGCTGCGAGAAATCTTTAAGGGGCCGGACTACGATCTCGCAATGGGAATCCTTTTGGATTGGTAAAAATCGGTGCTTGCTGTAATCGCGCCAAACGAAAAAAGCAACGCTACCAAACGTATAAGATGGCCTGTGCTGACAAAGACTTGGAGAAAATCCTGCATTTTTACGGGAAGATGGCCCCTTAGTCAAGACTCCTTTTCGCCTACTCGATATTTAACTACCACAAGATTTTCAAATCCGGTTTTTGTTTTCACCAAAGCAAAAAATAAATCTGATCTTCCTCCTCTTCGCCGGCTTCACCTTCACATAATATAATTTCTTCTTTGGCGGCAGAGGAGGAAGTCTGGCCTTTAGCCGGAAGTGTGCGCGTTCTTTGGCTATCGCTTCGTTCTTCACGTGTCCCATATATCGGATATCTGCCTTCGCCATATCGAGGAGGGTGGTTTCGCCTGCGACGGGTGGCTGCTTCAAATTTCAGTGGTGGTGGGAAGTGATCTCGTTGCGCAAGGGCGGACAAATATTGGCTTATCGGCGCTCGTCCTGATCTTGCGGCTAGGATTAATCAAGTTTTTGCCAACAATCTTCCTCTCGATACATCTCCTCCTAAAATGTCCGGTCAAGCCCCCAGAGTAAAGGTAAGATTCTTCCGTCACATATTGCCTGGGGAAGTATATCCGAAAAGCTCGCAGGAGGAGACTATTTCCAGCCGATATGTGGGCTTTCCATAATGACGTAATAATTGACTGACAGATATGAATAATCTTTTGCGTCAACTTGGCGCAAATTAGCTCCCTTTTCCCGTAGAAAAAAATTTAGTTCGTAAATTATCAAGAATAATCCCTATTCATAGCATGGTGTCGTATTAATTTGGTTTTATCCAAAGTTTGGCTAATTAACTATCATCTGCAGAAATTTATCGTGGATAAAACGTTCATTTCCATATTTTCTCCGTGCATTCTTTGTAAGTTTAAGTGAAAAATGGCTTCAAGTAAGTTTACTTCGATCTTAATTCTTGAAAAAAAATTCTCGTGAGCCAAACTTTTTATTGGCGATTTTAGGCTGGTAGGACGGAGTCCTCTATAATGCCAGTTTATAAGAAAATCATATGCATATGAAAATATAAGTGTCTGTTTATCTTAAATTAAACAACCCAAAAGTGAGATTTACTTATTAAATATAGTTGTGTTAGATATTGATACCGAATTACAAATCAACATTCTAGTATAAAATACGCCTACCATTATTTTCACTTTGTTCCAACTTTCGTGTGACAATAATTCGAAAATACAATTAACGTATCAACTTTTGATTCCCGTGTATAAGTTACAAATAATATTGTCTCTTCCTGTATAATAAAAATTATGTCATTTTGCTTATTTAATGTTGTGAAATAATATACATTGTTAAAAATCAATCATAGATTGACTCACTTACAGTGTGACGGGAGCTGATAACAAAGCAGGACATGCTTAACCTTCCGGAGCACCTGATTTCACTATAAGTTTCACTGGAGTTCACACCGTGAGTGCCTTGTTTTTGAATGTTGGCTTTTCTATTTCTGTGGTTTGTATCTATCTATCTAATGTCATTTTTTTCTGTGTTTAACGACATTGTTTTCTGTGTCCTCGTTTTTACCATGTCTTTCGACTTCGAGTTTTTTAAAATTTTACTCCTTTGTTCCTTTGTTATTCTACTGTCGTTGTTTTATAAATCTTGTATTCACTTGTAAAAGCACTTTACACTTTCCATGTAATCGTTTCATTATTTAAATATGAAGTAACCTTGGTATTTCGTTATTTAAATGTAGGTGTTGTAAATGGTTTGTATTTTGTTATTACTTGACAGTTCAAAAACGGAACCATTTCTGCTGCACTAAAACTGGTAAGATATACTTGAATTTGGCCACATTTACATTTGAATGAACATTTTGAGTCAATTTTCTTGCAACTGCATTGCTGGCTTCTGATAAATAATCCTATTTTCATTGCAGGTTTTTCCAAAGATCACTGAAGACGAATATGTTCTTTTATATCTCTTATCTGTCAATTAACGATAGTACTATGGGGTAAACAATGCACATGAGAAACTGTCTGCAAATCCAAGCAACGAATCCGGAACAGCACCTATATGTAAAGATATGTCTTGATACAATATGGTAGGACACACTACAACGCTATATTTTATGATTAATAATAAGTTGTTTTTTTCGCAAGTTATATCAAGAAAACAATGATACTTCCTAAGTTCTTTGGTTACCATTGCGTAACGGTTTAATTTTAAAATGCAAACCTTTCTTGTAACGTCAAATATTGATTATTTTTACACAACCCAAGAATCCCTTCTTTCTTTCCTGAAATCTAAAGATTACGGAACGACGGAAAGGCATGTTTATAAACTTTCACCGGATGACATTATTGTTACATTAACAGAATAAAAGCCATTTTTCCTTGTCCAAGGGTTCGAATATCAGCCCGTGTACGTCCGTCTTTCAATGGACTTTCCTACCAAAAATTTATAAGGAACGCTTACATCCCCTATTCAAAATGAATCTTGAAATTTAAAGGGTCTAATTAAACTAGACGCAGTGATTGGTAGGATGTGATTTGCAGAGGGTGTTTCTTGCCCATTTACCATTTTTGTTTAGGCGATACAACATAATTGGTGACAGTTTGACGGTTTTTTTATTTTTAGTTTAATCGGATGTAATATTTTTTTAACTGCAAAGTGAAAGTGAACCCCGAAGACTGAAAAACAAAAAGTAACCGTATTCTTCTTCTGTGAAGAGTGAGAACTTTTAACATTTCATTTTATACAATTAATGAGGTTAATACCACAATTTAACAACCCAAGAGATGTGATAATTACCGAGGCCTACGGCCGAGGTGATTATCAGATCTCGCGGGTTGTTAAATTGTGGTTTTAACCGAAATCAAAAGTCATCAATTGTTTTATTATATCAATAATTGTTTGTTCCAAAACTTTTAAATGCAGTGTTTGCATTTCCTTCTTTTGATACTTAGTCTTTACATTGTTTGTACTTTAAAAATATAAATTTTCCCTGTTACTATATATGGGTACACGCTGAAGTGTGACATTACAGTAAGCCCTGACCTATTTTTGGGTACGTGACAGCAGTGATAAATGTTATGTCTACCTCGCGTGCATAATTGAGCGATGAACAAAACGTTTTCTCACTAGAAGCAATGTATACTTCTATTCAATCAGAAGAGAAATAATTTTTAATCATATAGTAATGAAATAATATCAACTGGCAAACTCTCGTGTAATTAAAGGCGGAAACGCTCTCCTCAAATACCAGTAAGAAGGATAACTTGATTCAAGACCTAATGAATATAAACATATACCACATAAAAAACAAGCTATCTATGAAATTGAAGTGCACTTGTTAATTTTCCTACATGACAATTATTAAACTAAATTTTAATTGACGAAAAA
>MJUU01059932.1:7163-17988 GCA_002080025.1 Modiolus philippinarum | reverse complement strand
GGACGGACGGACGGACCAGTCAAAAACTATATAGCCTCATTAACTTCGTTGCGTAGGGTATAATGATCAGCATGCTACCCATCCTGCCATTTTGAAGAAAATCAGACGACCGTCTTAGAGTATAATTGCCCTTTTAACGTAAAAAAAAAATATATATTTTTTTTTAACTATACCAGATAGAGGTTAAGTTTAATTGCAAAAATGTTCAGCATGGCAAGATCTACCCACAAAGAAATTTCGAAAAAAATCAAAGTACACATATAGGAGTTACGGTCCTTTATTGGTCATTTTTGGTGATTTTATACCTTTTGTCTTATATTTCAAGAACACTTTGAGATATAGAGGTCAAGTTTAAATCGCTAAAAATGTTCAGCATGTCATAGACTACACTTTATTGAACATGGAGAAGTTGTCCGACTTCTTCCAAGATGGCCGCCAGTGGGAAACTTAGTTTACCATTTGACCCACTGAAAAACTATTAGTCCGGTTGGAAGCAACCTTGGTAACAGTAGTCTTTAGTTGGCCCCTTTGAATGTGTTTGTCAAGTCCGCATTAAGATGGGCGCCAGAGGGGAACATAGTTTAACATTGGACCCAATGGGAAAACATTCAGACATCTTCTGCTCAGAAACAACAATTCCAAATTTATCCAAACTTGGTCGAAATAGACCCCCTTTGAAAAATGTGTCTGGAAAGTCTTCATACCATCAAAGATGGCTCAAAACGGGCAACTTAATCTAACATTGTAATCTATGGGGAAAGTTTTTTCTTATTTTGTTTATTCTAGTTCCTTCCTTTCTGTCTCTTGCTTTGCTTCTTGTCTTCCGATGTCAGTACCAAAACATGAAAACAGAGACAACAAAACAACAAAGAAATAGGAGTTGATGTAAAAAAAAATAATAAACCGCACAATTAAAGCTAAATTTGAGCTAGAAAAATATGTCGAATACTGCAGGGGACCACACAAGATGGATTCTGTACTATTGAGTATTCTATTCTGTTTTATTGCTGTTGTTTATACTCTGATACTTTTTTCCAATGAAAATCCTGTCTATATCCCCCACCCATTTCCTGAATAACAGAACCACTGAAACATAGATTTTTTGGGGGTTTCCCCTTTTTGTCTCTTTCCCCTATCCCTCTTTTGTGAATGCGTGTGGGGGGGGGGGGTAAATTTCTCTTTTCCATGCCAAGAGGAATGCAAAATATTGCAGCTCCGTCATTTACATGTTTTATTTCCTTATTAGTATGAAGTTTACTACCCGATTTCAACAAAAAAGTGCACTGAAAACATAAACAGACTTTGGGAACAGATTTTATCAGGACACTAACTTTATTAGTTTAAAAAAACATAACTAACTATTATTAACAACCTAGTACAAGATAAAATTAATCGATTTACCATTATAAATACAAATTATTTATATAAATATTTCTGTAACGATGAGGAAAACTACTATCTGTCTCATCCAAACAAAGAAAAAAGAAATTTCATCACAAATTTAGGTTAAGCGAACATCAACTTTTAATTGAAAAAGGAAGATATCTAAAAATACCCAGAGTAGAAAGAAAATGCCAATTTTGTCAGGTTCTGGACGATGAAAAACATTTATTTTTTGATTGTGGCAATAACAAAAATCTTGGAGATGATTTTATAAAATATTATGTAAATTTATATGACAACTTCAAAAATCTAAACTATATTGAAAAACTGAAAATAATTCTTAATCTCCCAAAACCAGAAGATATAGATAAAGTAGTTTCTTTTGTTAAACAGTCTTTTGAACGGAGGAGAGGAGACTCTTAATCAATATCTACTGCTCTAACGTATATTTTTTAATTGAATCAAAATGTTTAACTTACTCTACTAGTATATGTATTTGTTTCTTATTAGCTAGGCTATGGAATAGCCAAGCTATATAGATAGTTCTTGGGGGAACGCTTGCGTAGTGAGGAGAACGCATGCCCAGAAGACTATTGACCAATAGGAATTTCATATTATCGAAAATCAAAATGGCGTCCATTTCGTCCTGATAAAACGGGGCGGGGTTTAATTTTTCTGTTTCCTTGTGGAAGTTGAAACGTATTATAAACATTTACCATAGGTGGTACTGGGAACAGGTTTGTAGAGGATGATGGGATTGGTATTGCCATATTATAAATATAGATATGATAAAAAGAATAAGAACAGTAATGTTTAAATTTAAAACCAGAAGTTAAGAATCGCTTAGCCAGATTTATAAATATAGATATGATAAAAAGAATAAGAACGCTAATGTATAAATTTAAAACAAGAAGTTAAAAATAAAGATAAGGTATTGTGCAATAATCAATAATATACAAATACTATAAAAAAAAACACCGCTTTAAAAGGTCGCAAAATGAGAAGTTTGATCGAATCAGTGACTGAATCGATTTATACAACATATTATCACCTACTTATGTTTATAAAGTCACTTTATGTTTATAAAGTCCCCTCGTGTTTTACATTTGCACCAATAGACTTTATTTCATTATCATGATGATATTATTGATGATTTTTCACTCAGTTTGAAGAAGGCATATGGTATTCAGTTATTGGAGAAATATTACTTTCATTTCTTTTTATTTAGTGACTATATAGGGTATTCTTCACCTCTTTTGTCACATGCGCAAACCAATAGAAGAATTTACAAAGAAGTACCGAGAAAGGCTTACTTCAAGTATTGATTTGAGTATACAAATACATCATGAGCCACCACACCCTTTTCAATCAAACACGCAATTCTCTATCCAAGGCTATTCCATAGCCTAGCGTATCGTTTTTATCTCATAAAACCATTCTCCGATTTATATCATCTACTTATGTTTATAAAGAACCCTCGTGTTTTCTAGTTGTGCATATTGTACATTGTATTTGCTATAACGGTAACCCTAATGGGTTCATGTCTGTCTTTTGCAAATAAAGCATTATCTATTTATTCGGTGCCAGGAGCACTTCCAGAAAATGATATGACTACTTTTGGACGATTTATTCAAATATTTTATTTTCAATCACAATTGATAAAGATGCTTCAAAATAACTGTTATACGGGCTGTTTATTAAACATTTCCCTAACTTTTTACTTTGGCGGCGACAGGGGCGCACGCCCCTTAATCCGTCATTGGGTGTGGCTTGCCCGTTACACAAATGGTTAGCGTCAACTCTATTTGTCATTGAAGTCACCCGAGTGTGAAAAATAACGACCCAATACCCGAACAGTACACAGTATTTGATTGGACTATTTGTTGAAAATTGTCCAATCCCATGTTTACCGCGAGGTCCGCGCGTTTGGTATAAATTCTAACAGTTGGCGGTTAGTGTTTGAATCTGAAGGACATAGTCGTGCTGTAAAAACTGTATTAACGTAAAAATGGTGCCAGGAACATCTCCCGCCAAGTCCTCTCCGAAGAAGAAAGTGGCCAGACCACCTACAAATCATCCTACAACTCTTGTTATGGTAACGGATGCAATTGAAGCTTTGAAAGAGCCCAAAGGTGTGTCAACAGTTAGAATTAAAAATTACATTTGTGAAAAATATAAAGATATAGATCCCAGTTCACTAAAATACAGACTTCGTCAAGCATTGACAAAAGGAATTGAAAAGGGAGTCATTGCACAGACAAAATTAACTGCAGATAAACCCGTTCTTATGAGCCGTTATAAACTATTGAAACAAAAACCAGAAAAGAAGGAAAAGAAAGCTTCAGAAACTACAAAGAAAACGAAAACTTCAACAAAAGGAAAAACTACAGATAAAAAGAAAACAGTTGCAAAGAAATCTCCGAAGAAGGCAAAATCAACAGACAAGAAAGAAACAAAAACAAAGAAAGTGAAGACGCCTGTGAAAAAGGTTGCTTCAGCAAAACCAAAGGCAAAGACGGCAAAACCCAAGGTATGTTTATTATTCATTATTAATCCGGTTTTAAATTGTCGCTTTTCAGGCCAAATCTTGACAAATCACATTGGGAACCTTGTATTTGAAAGTTATTCAGTCCCCTACCCATCATATGCTATGTATTCAGGCAGGCTTTGAAATACGTTGAAGGGTGTACTCGATTTCGTACAACCGTATATGAGCAGACATTTTAAAGGACTTTGTTGCAGGAGTATACTGCATGTACAAACTGTAATGATGCCAATATTCATTTCTTATTTCTTAAGACGTTTGTTTTTATTGCTGTGGTCAAGAAAGTGGCAAAACTTTCAATTTACCGACACTAGATTTTAAACTCCCAGGCTCTCAAACAAAGACAACATTGTATAGATTTGTCAGGTTTTCACGTCTGATATGTTTACAATGTAGACATTTGACATCGATGAATCTAACACATTGTGCAAGCTTGGTGTTAATCTTGACTTCATTACATTAAAAGTTTTGCCACTTCCTTGACCGCGGCAATATACACCGCCCGCGAATTGGAAGGGGTATATAGTGTTACCCTATTCCACCAATCCGTCCATACTTCCGGTTAAGTTCTGCGTTTTAGTCCATTTCTCAAACTGTAAGAGGTAGAACAATATTTAGATATTTGCACATGATAGTATTACAATGTTCTTTAGGTAAATGGACTTTGTGACCTACATTTCATGCTTGAGTAACTCTGGTTAAGTTGTGTTAAAGTCCAGTTCTCAACAACTACACATTATAGGACAATGTTTCATCAAATTGATTGCCTTGATGAATGATGAGTACTACCCAAATCATTGACAGTTAGGTGGCTTTGACCTACATTTAAGGCTTCAGTGACTTTGGTTAAACTGTTAACAGAGTCCATTTCTCAACAACAACATTTTAAGACGATGTTTCGTCAAATATTACCCAAATCATTGACAATTTGGTGGCTTTGACCTACATTTTATGCTTAAGTGACTTTAGTTAAGTTTTGATTTTAAGTCAACTACTATGTATTGTATGATGTGTTGTATTGTAGCATTCATATATATTTCACTGTAACATTCATCTAAAGGAGATCTGCCCATTTCACCAACAATTGGGTGCCCATAACCTACATTTTATGGTGGAATGACTGGTTAATTTTGTTTTTGACCGGTCTGTGTCTGTCGGTCCATCCATCTTTAAGCTGTTATTCTGGATAACTCCTCCCACAAAATTTGGTATGCAGTTGCATTAGCATCAGTACAGCTCAGTTTCAGTGGCGTTTTATATTTATGTCTATGCCCATGCAGTCATGCTCTACTGACTTCGAAATCAAATGTGAATTTTTTCATGGGTCCATTTAACATCAACCACTCATAGCAGCCCTTTGCTTTTTGGTATGCAGTTATATCATGGTTGAGATCAGTTTCAGTGTTATTTTACGTCTTTGGCCCTGAAGTCATGCTGCACTGACTTGACATTTTGCAGCCACTCAATATTTGACATGCAATTGAATCCCGAGGATTATACATATTCAGATGGTGGCCTTGACCCCTCTATCATGATTCTAAAATCAGATGAAGATTTTAGCTATCAGTTAGAGCACACAAATTTTGTTATCATGGCTGCTGCTGAAGATCAGTGTGCAGATTCATGCAAAGCATGGATAAGGCAAGACACACTCTGTCAACAGTATTTGCTTCTGATGGTCGCTTCTGCCAGTTCTTGGTCAGTAAAATCATACCTGCTAATCCCTTTTGGGATTCGAAGCCAGAGATGTTTTTTTGATATTGCCTGCTCCGGAGGCAGGCAATATCAAAAAAACATCTCTGGCTTCGAATCCCAAAAGGGATTTACATACCTGCTTGAAATTTGTGAAATTACTGTCCTTCAAGCATAAGCTTAGACCAATTTTATTGGCCCACAGATTGACAACTAAATTGTTACCAATAAACTGTAGAATTGGTTTACCAAATTGAAGTTGTTACTCACCTCAGGAAAAAATCTTTTGTCTGTTTGGTTAATGAGCATGTTGATCTATTTTTCTTATTTAATAATAGCCTTCCTAGATGAGGTAAATTTCTGTTTTTAATTTTGCATTGTTTTTATGTAAATAGTTTATGAATAAAAATATTAGTAAATAATATTTACTTTAACAAATTTTGATATGCCCACAAATATTCAATTGTGTATATCATTTTGAGGGAGAAAATGTGAAACCCCTGTTTTATTGATGGGAGAATTTTTCATGTTCTATTACCTCTCTTGGTAAATTTATTATCTCCCATAATCAAATCACTGATATTGTGTTTTATACCAAAATTATACTAAAAGTGATTTACATTATCTCCAAAAGTACGCGAATTACCCATAAATAAAAATGTTCAACTGATTATACATATGAAAACAAAAATTTAGTGAAAACTGAAGGCCAATGGCCGAAACGTCTTGATATGGTTATGAAGAACACAATATATAAAAAATTTTCAGTTTAAAAATTTGTTTGAAATAATCAAAAACATGAATTCACCTCTGTAATAGTAATTAAAAATCCAGTTTATAATGATCGAACTGTAACAAAGTTCACCACCTTTCACAACAGTTGCTGAGGTAAGTATCGATTGATTTTTTTAACCAATTATACAGTTTCTCAACAGCAATTTTGTTGATCTGTAGAATTTGTAGCCAAATAAAATTGGTCTTTGGTTACTCTTGATTGAAAGACTATAATAAAACTAAGCGTTTTCTATCAATAATTTGAATGAAATTTGGTATAAAATTTACAATAGAAGCTGGATTTTGGGTTGCACGTCTGGTTCTAAAGTTGTGGCCCTTGAATACTGAAATGTTATTTAAAACATGCAATACATCTTTATTATACTGAACGCAATGAAGTTGCGGAGGTATATAGTTTTTGACTGGTCTGTCCGTCCGTCTGTCATCACTAAAGGGGTACATCATGTGTCCAGATAACTCCTCCTATAGTTTAAGATAGGAAGTTTTTATTTTGCAGGTTGATTGTGCATATATCAAAGATGTGCATGCTAGTTTCATTTTGATTTTTGATCATTTTTGACAAAAATACATATTGATAACTTCGTCATTTTTATTCATAAAATTGCTTATAGGGTACATTATTTGTCCAGATAACTCGTACAGTTTTAAGTTAGGAAGTTTTTATTTTGCAGAATGATTGTGCATATATCAAAGATGTGCAAGCTCTTTTGATTATTGATAATTTTTGACAAATATACACATTGCTTATAGGTATATCATTTGTCTGGATAAATCCTACAGTTTAAGTAAGTTTTATTTTGCATGTTGGTTGTACATATATCAAAGATGTGCATACTACTTGGGTTTTGATTTTTGATCATTTTTGACAAAATTACACATCAATTAACTGTCATTTTTAGCTCATCGGGGTGAATGTCTGAAGAACTAGGATGTTGATATTTGGTATGTGACATCCTTGTGATGAGAGCTTTCTTTTGGTACCATACATGTAGACATTTCGACTTTGACCTTGCCTTAGGGCAATTTTTTAAAAACTTTAACCTTGCTTCTAGAAGGTAGGCTTTTAGTGGTAGGGTGTTCATATTTGGTATGTAACTTCCTTATGATGAGACCTTTCTAGTTATCCCCTCGCCCAACGAAGTTGGGGAGGGGATATAGCATCTCGCCCGTCTGTCCGTTCGTCCCACCTCAGGTTAAAGTTTGCATTAAGGTTCATATCTGAGGAACTACATGTGGCACATCAATCATCTTTGGTCAGTAGATGCGTCTTGGAGGGTGATGCTGCTTGGATGATAGTTGGGTCACTCTGACCTACATTTCATGCTTCAATGACTCCGGTTAAAGTTTGCGTTAAGGTTCATATCTGAGAAACTACATGTGGCACATCAATCATCTTTGGTCAGTAGATGCGTCTTGGAGAATGATGCTGCTTCGGATGATGATTTGGTCACTCTGACCTACATTTCATGCTTCAATGACTCAGGTTAAAGTTTGTGTTAAGGTTCATATCTGAGAAACTACATGTGGCACATCAATCATTTTTGGTCAGTAGATGCATCATGGAGAGTGATGCTGCGTGGGATAATAATTGGGTCACTCTGACCTACATTTCATGCTTCAATGACTCTGGTTAATGTTTGCGTTAAGGTTCATATCTGAGAATCTACATGTGGCACATCAATCATCTTTGGTCAGTAGATGCACCTTGGAGAGTCATGCTGCTTCGGATGATGATTGGGTCACCCTGACCTACATGTTATGCTTCAATGACTAGGGATAAAGTTTGTGTTAAGGTTCATTTCTAAGAAGCAAGTAGATGCGTCTTGGAGAGTCATGCTGCTTTGAATGATGATTGGGTCACTCTGACCTCCATTTTATGCTTCAATGAATATGGTTTTAAGTTTGTGTTAATGTTCATATCTGAGAAACTACATTTGGCACATCAATCATTCTTGGTCAGTGGATGTGTCTTGGAGAGTGATGCTGCTTCAGATGATAATTGGGTCACTGACCTACATTTTCATGCTTCAATGACTTGGGTTAAAGTTTGCGTTAAGGTTCATATCTGAGAATCTACATGTGGCACATCAACCATCTGTGGTCAGTGGATGCGTCGAGAGTTTTTCAGCTTCAGATGATAATTGGGTCACTTTGACCTACATTTTACACTTGACTGACTTTGGTTTAAGTTTCCATTAATATTTATATCTGAGATACTACACGTTACACATAATGATCTTACTGTTCAGTGGATCTACCTTCGACATTCATCTTTACATCTTTAGATTATATAAGGGTTATTATTTCTTAACAGCGGGCGAGGGGATTAGCTGTCGTTTGCGACTGCTCCCACTTCTAGTTGTACCATATTTGTAGACATTTTGACCTTGACCTTGCCCTTAGGGCAATTTAAAAAAAAATTTAACCTTCAGGGCTTCGAAATTTTTCTAATATCCCACTTACCAACAGGTAAGTTGATTTCAAATTTCACTTACCCGCAAAATGTTTTGGTTTCCCGCATTTTTTCAGATAGTAATAAAAAATTATTCTGAATATTTTTATGGCAATAAAAATTTTATACTGAAATGTGTCAAAACAACTGAACAGGATAACAGCCAATGTCCTATCTTTTACCTTGTGCTTTTCAGTAACTGCCTCCTCAGATCAAGCCGCTGCTACATGTGCTTGTTTAGTGCAAAAATGATTAAATCGAATCTGTCAGGTCAACGAAGACCATTTCTCGCTGTTCATTTTACTAAACAGGATTTAAACTGCTTTTTAGCTCGCCGGGACGAATGTCTGGAGAGCTATTGTCATACCCCCCGGTGTCTGCGTCGTCGGCGTCAGCAAAACTTTAACCTGGCTTGTGGAATTGAGACCTGAATAGCTAGGATGTTGATATTTGGTATGTGACTTCCTTGTGATGAGAGCTTTCTTCTGGTACTATACTTGTAGACATTTTGACCTTGACCTTGCCCTTAGGGCAATTTTTAAAAAACTTTAACCTTGCCTCTAGAAGGTAGGCTTTTAGTGGTAGGGTGTTCATATTTGGTATGTTACTTATGATGAGAGCTTTCTTCTGGTATCATACTTGTAGACATTTTGACCTTGACCTTGCCCTGAGGGCAATTTTCAAAAAACTTAAACCTTGCCTCTAGAAGGTATGCCTTTAGTGGTAGGGTTTTTATATTTGGTATGTAACTTTGTAACTTCCTTATGGTGATAGCTTTCTAGTAGTACCATATTTGTAGACATTTTGACCTTGACCTTGCCCTGAGGGCAATTTTTTAAAAACTTTTACTTTGCTTCTAGAATTAAGTTTAGTGGTAGGGTCTTCATATTTGGTATGTGACATCTTTTGATGAGAGCTTTCTAATGGTACCATATTTGTAGACATTTTGACCTTGACCTTGCCCTGAGGGTATTTTTAAAGACTTTAACTTTGCTTCTAGAATGAAGTTGTTAAGTGATAGGATGTTTATATATGATATGTGACTTTCTTGTGAAGAAAGCTTTCTATTACTTCGAATTTATTGTGCATTGAGGTTACTGGAATACCCGGCGAGCTATGTTGTCTTCTGACAACTCTTGTTTGACAAGTACTTAGTTATTCAATATGCATTTCCCTTTTTGTTTATGTGTACTTTCCATTTGTTTTTTACCCCAACATTTCGTTTCTTGCTAGTTTCATCTATCTTAATGGTAAACATGATTACGATCTGTTTTTGGATTTGAATTATGTCTTTGCACATTCTTCATGTTCTTTTAATGTCAAAAATACAGTGTATGTGAAGGAAGCCAAGAACACGGATACAATAATCTGGTACCTTTTCTTCTTTCAGCATCTATCAACAAAGCATAAAAATAAGAAACAAGGGGGAACCAGATCAATCATTATGACCAAATTGATCGTGTATGACCAAATACCGATAAACCAAACTACTTACCCGGCGGGAGTTCCCGGACAAGTTTTTCACTTTCCCCGGGTAACGGGAAATGGGAATTACGAAGGCCTGACCTTGCCTCTTAAAGGTAGGCTTTTAGTGGAGGGTGTTCATATTTGGTATACAACTTCCTGATGACGAGGTCTTTTTTTCTGGTACCATACTTGTAGACATTTTGACCTTGACCTTGCCCTGAGGGCAATTTGTAATAAAGGGCTACGCTGAGCGCAGCATGATACGACCACAGCATGTCGTCCACTGAAATCTGAAAAAGTGTAATTTAAAGCGAGTATGGACAAACGAAAGAGCTTGACACAATAATTAGAAGGACGCAATAAGGAGATTGACCCAGAAATTAGCTGGACACAAACTAGGGAAAATAAAAATTAGCCCTTATGACTCCTTATGATTCCTCTTTGACCCTTTATAGCGCAGAAACGGTAAGAGCTACGCCCAATCCATTGAC
>MJUU01059931.1:11036-26803 GCA_002080025.1 Modiolus philippinarum | reverse complement strand
TTTCCCTACTACTAAATAAGTGTATCTGCGTTCTCCGTTTTAAGTGCAAAAACATTGATCGATTCCGAAAATACTGTTTACAATTTATTGTGTGGCAGGGTAGTATACAGAGTAGAAAAATCAAAGTTTTGTATGCTGTGGCAATGGGTAAGACTGCTAGAGGATAGCTGTTCGAGAAGATCTTTAGAATTTTTTAGAATCCACATCTGATTGACGCCGCTCGTAAAGTAGACTTTATCACAGTAACTTTTCAGACCATCTCTGACTGCGGTCAATAAAGTCGTAAGAAGCTTAGAAAGTGGCTTAGTGGTGCACCTGGAAGACCCCGCAATGAATCTCTGCTTGTATGGGTTCTAATGAAGTTAAGGGACCCAGTAGATGTAGGGGAGCTGATTGTTATTATCATCCGCTTTGATGCCAAAAGATGCTAAAACAGAGTTGTGATTTTCAATAATCTCCTCCCTTGATAGTGTAGGGTTTCCTGATGAGCTGTCAATGCCCATCTCCTTAACCAGACAGTCAAGATAGTGTTTCTTACACACGAACAGTATGTTGTTAGAAGCTTTGTCTGCAAGGACAATGACGTAATTTTCATGGAGGTTGTCCATAGTTTTTCTAACGAGGGGATCTTCAAATATACTGGGATTTCTGGAGTTCATTGATGTTTTCAAACGCCGAATTAACAACTTAATGGACCTGATCCAGTCGGACAGCGTCTCGACACCTTCTTTCTCTTTCTTTGCCCATTTGCTCGCAAAGTCCTCAACTGCGTCAATCAAAATTTTGAAGTTGTACTTCCAGTTGATATGCTGGGGTTCACGGAATTTGGGACCTTTTGAAAAAACCTGTCGTAGTTTGATATTATCTGTAATATGGTCGCCGGTCATCACGTGTCCAGCCGGACTGTAATTGAAGGGGGGAGTGGAGCAAGCGCAATAAGGTGGGTCGGCTTTGAAGTCGTCAATTTGAAATCACGCAATACCGGTTTGTAATTGAAAATGGAAGTTGCAATGGGTTTAGTGTAGGAATACGAAATAAGTGGAACAGATTGATCTTTGAAGTAAGGTGGAATGTTTGATGTTACTATTTTGTTATGTAGAATGTTAGCGAGATTTATGGCGTCGAAGCCTTTATTGGCGAATTGAATTTTGAGAAATGTCCGGTTATCAGGTTCGTTGGCTGATTCGCGGACAGGTTTAAAAAGTCTATGGTTTGATATATCCAAATTGATTAATGTTAATTTATATTCTAGGGAATGCCAATCAGTCACTGATGATGCTAAACTTATGAAAGGAGAACATGATATTGTGCAATGCCAAATACTGATAATATGAAAAATTGTTTAAATTTAGTTATGTTGTAAAGCATTTAGGAGATGATCAATATTTTTGAAAACAAAAACCAGAAGTAGGGTTTTAACAACAATTCTGTATTTTTTATCCTTTATGAATAAGTTTGTTCAACGGATTAATAAGTTTTGAAGGACAATTTTTGAATTCACGCGCTTTGTAAATGATATTGCCATAGAAGTTTGGATGTGAAATGCTTTGATGTATAAGAGCCTTGCATGTAGAACCAAATTTTCTTAATAAGTCAATGTATCTATAATAAAATTTAGAGAATGTTTTTATCAATTTATGATATCTAAACCCTTGATGCAGAAAGTTTTCAGTGAGACAAAGATTTCGGTCGTTGACGTCAGAAACATCACTACACACTCGTGCATATCGAACAAGTTGTGAAATGTAGACCAAGTAAGAAGGGGCTAACGGAACATCGCCGTCGAGATGGGGAAAATTGACTATAGGGAAGTGGAAATCATCCCTTTTATCATAAACCTTAGTGTTTAACCTTCCTTGATTTATTGATAAATCAAGATCAAGAAAAGGATCATAATCACTGCTGTACAACGGGGCATAATACATATACAATCAACACTACACATATAATTTCTAGATAACAAAAAAAAAAATAATAACTGTCCTCTAGTCAACATATAGTATCAAACAAAAATGTGGCTGCATTCAACCCTATAAAATCATTAATTTGCAATACAATACAAAAATAGTTCACATCACAAAAAAGCAACACGAAACATACTTCACAACATGAATACTTTACAAGCATCTGAATTTTGTTTGAGTAGATATTTAGTAATAAATACAATTCTTTCTCGTTAAGAATCTAAATACCCCTTTTTGTACGTTTTTTCAACTGTTTATCTTACATCCTAAAACTTTGGTCATCCAAAAAAATTGTTGGGTTCCTACAACATTCGAAACTAAAGTATTGACAGAATTTGTTTAAATATTAGACTTTCAGTTACTAACATACTTAAATGTGCAATGTCGGCATTTCCAAACACAATGAAATTCCAGTTATCAGCTGTATACATTTCTAAAAAAATCTGTACATGTAAAGTGCGGAATCGGGTTCATTGTTGTTTTATTTATTGTTTTTTATGCCTTTTTTTAATTGCCATGTTGTTTTGCAATGTCTTTTTTGTGAAATTCTTCTTGTCTGCAGTGTGTTTTCGAAAAATTTGGTCAGTGTCTATAAACTACGAACAATATTAAGTAGAGTAAGTAATTACTTTTCAGCAATTTCGAAATTATAGGAAATCTTTTTTTTTCTATTTTCTGGTATGCAGGAAACAATCTTTATTGTTGCAAGAGACATCGTGGTTCTGCAATTTTTGTTCGCTCTTTTCTTAATTAGGTTTTTGCATAATCGCGTTGTATTGTTTTGATTTACGACTTGATAAATGCAAGAGAATTGAATATTACCATGCTCCGTCTTTCCATTATAAAGACTACAGGTATGATCGAGTTATCTGAATACAGATCATTTTAATCCATTTTAAACATTGCAAACAATACATAAATATGTCCAGTAAGTGGAAAGAGAATTGTTGAGTTACTATCATGGCGTTTTGTGATAAATCTATTCTGACGTTAAACATGTGAATGTCAAAATTAAGCCATAATAGATCTGTAAACATACAGCTTTAAATTAAAGAATCTCCCTCTCGTATAGCTCTGTCCTTCGCTGATTTATGCTTTACTACTTAGATCCTATTGGTAATTTGTTTTCTACCAGTTTTTAGATATATTTTTGATAGATTGTTTTCCAATCGTTTTGATTTGATCTGCATCGAAGAGATATAAGCTGTCGAAATAGGGCCTGCAAGTCTCGTACAATTTTGGAACTTCCGGGATCAAAACTTGTACCCGGAAGTTACATTTTAAACCAAGATATATGACGTTTCAAACAAAAACTTGAACGTCACAATCCTCTTACGTCATGTTTTGGCGGGAAACGTTTTCAAATTGCCTGTTTATCGTGGATTCTCGTTAGTCATATGACGAGACTTACAGACCCTATGCTCATATGAAAAATTTAAATAAACATCAACTTAGGTATTATTTTATTTGAGTCGTCTTTTTAAATGATTTTTTGTACGGATGATTTTGTAAAACAAATGAAATATAATAAATAGCTGTCAGGGGTTTTGTAGTACACAGGAATATTCATATGAAAAACCCGTATCTCACTGTGTACCATAAAAGAAGCATTGCTTCACTGATTTCATTGGTCTTTTTTCTTAAGAATTGCGGAATTTCCATCCACTTCGTATGTATGAACAGAGTATCGTTCTGTTACAATTATCAATTTCTTTATTCTTTTCGTAGATTTAGAACTTCAAATGCAATCACTATCTTTCCCTATGTTTCATCCTAATTTTCGTCTTGAATTTCATGCTTAAGGTAGATCGGTAGTCTTCCGCCATTTTGAATTCGTTATTTATGTTGTTGTGGTATTATCTGCATTTTAAATATGCAAATATTTTTATTTGTAATAAATCAATCAATATTATATTCATAATACAATATGCAAAGGACCTACATGGAGTTGAATTTACATGTCTTTATCTAATAAGATGAGGCATGGTAACTTGATAATTAAATAAGTTGGAACAAGATATTTGAAAAAGGGAGATAATCTGATAAAAATATTTTACATAGATATCACTATGAAAATTCACATTTTATAAATTTTATGGAAAACAAAGTCGGTGACCCCCATTTTTCTTTATATTTTTTGAAAGTATGTTCAAAGGGCTAACANACAATGTATTTGTATGGACTTTGTATCATGTATTTACTCCATATTATTTAATTGTTTATTTTGAATACATAGGGTATTGCACTAATTTGCATATTGGCCATGTTTGAGCTCTTGTGTGTTGGCCATGCGCAATCGAAATGTACTGCCTCATGGCTCACACTATAAAAGCTCCGGCTATAAAATCTCGTTCTTGCGGAATCTCTCGTTCTGCTTCTGTAAGTTAAATTGGTCCTTTAACGGTGAACAACTACTAATTGCTTGCCTTGTGTTGATTCTCTTATTTTATTGAGTAAAACGAGTTTATACCACATAAAATGAGTGTCAATGCTTTCATTGTTGTTTTTTATCTTTAAGTAATTATGGCGCCATTAAATTGAACAATAAATCCTCTTGAACTGTTTAATTTTTTTCCACACATTTCTCTAAATCCACACAATGTTATACTACCCAAATTTATTATTTATGCCTTTACTATTGTTTTTATCTTGAAGTGATTAAACTCTTTTATACTGATTAAAAATCGTTTAAAACTATTTAAAAACAATAAATGCAGATACAAATGACGAGCTAAAACGGTTTCGTTTTATATGACCGTAATATATTGCGGTAGTATCATTGAATACAAAGTTCGTGGTCGTCAGTCGCGATATGATCGTTTGTTGAAATCTTCATCAAATAACTTCGATTCAGTAGATTTATGTAACTAAAGAATTAAAGAATAACGAAACTCAACATATTTGAAGGTGTTTAATAGATGTCGGAGTATGTTATTTTTTTTTACCGGATTTCGGTAGATTTTGTTCCTCTGCATTCTTAAAGACGTATGTACATGTATACTGATATATTAAAAAATTTTGCAAAACTTTTCAATGAATGTTTAAAAATAGAATCTTTGGTAACACGTGCACGTAGTGGAATCAAAATCGGGAGATCATTAAATTATCATAATACTCAAAAAGTTATGGGCTAACATTTTTTTACAGGAATACACCTACACTTTACGAACATACATATCCGCAGATATTAACATTCTGTCCGTTTTTACAATTATTTGGTTCACAAAATCATCTCCATAGCACAATGTCAGTACATTGATGATCGATTAGAAAATTTTTCATGTATAAACTTTTTTTCAAATTGAACACTGGTGCTATCGCATTATATCTTATTAAGTATTAAAGTATAAATGTACGTATCTCTGGAATAAGATATTTCCTTTTGTCAACTAAATTTAGGAGGAACGTAATTTTCTTATTTTTGAAAAGTAACACTTGAAGCAACAGATTTCAATGAAATTGTAACGATTTTGGTTTCGCAAAAAAAAACAAAAAACAAAAAAAACAGCACGTCAAAGACCACATTGGTAGACGGATTATAGTAATAGTAATATCAAGAAAATCAAAGGTGTACGTTAACTATGTACTAAAATTAAGAGAAACATGTCTACTTAAGACCTGATGTATTTTTCTGTTACAGTTGACATTCATTCAAATACGGATCGGCCGATTCTCAATGTCTATGCAAATCGACAGTTGTTTACAAAGATGTATAGTATGATATAATCAAAAGGAACAACTGATACTATAAAAATTTATGCTAAGATAATTATACACATTTGTTACATTGTAATATCCTGTCCAATCACATTTGTCATGCATCAATTTTATATACAATGTAAAGTCTAGTTATGTACTTTGATAAGATGTACATGTCTAATTTTCTTTTGATTAGAATTTGTCAATGCAAAATTTACATGTTTTACGTAATAGGATATTGATAGGCTTTTCTGCTTTAATCCCTTGAATTGGCTTTAGGATCCAATGACCTGAATATTTAACTAGCCTCTCACTGATACTGTCGATGTCTACTTTGATACATGGCGATTCTCTACAAAACCCTAGAGGAAGTTTTGAGTTTGTCTTCTGTAGTGCGACAGCGTTTAAGTAGTAGACTAGGCTCTTTTAGCTATCCGGCAGTTGCACGTCGAACACTCCTTGTCCCATCTTTCAAAACAAATTTTTGTCTTATTCTTCCATTTTCAAAATAGTGGTCTTGGCATTGGTAGTCTACCTATGTTTGATTTTATTTGATTGTTCATTATACTTTAAGGAAATTGGATAGAGAAAAAGGAGATGTTGATACCAAAAAGCTGGTTAAACACAACCACTAGCTTTTCCTAGTGTAGGTACCGATTCCGGGTATCTAGAGATCATATCTTTGTTAACGTTCGTTCTTTGTCTTTTTTTTAAATGTGTTTTGCCTGTGCAATTCCCTGATAGACTGTGGCTTTTGGTTCTGATTTTCGGCTATTGTATGTGTTTCTCATTTTAAATTATTTGATTAAGAAATAATTTTCATTGATTTTTTCTTTTTGCTTTAATTGCTATTAATCCATATTAGAAATTCCCAATTTGTTCTTTAAATATTTTAAAATTTATCACGCTTCCGTCTTTAGTTAAAATAAACACCTTCCAAAATCCAAGAAAATTCAATGTTTTGAGCAAAATTTTTTTTGCAATGAAGTAAAGTATTCCAAAAACTAGTACCCCTTTACATAAAGTATGAATATATGTTATTTATTACCTTAAGCATGTTTTCAATAGATTTGTTATGACATCTTTATAGTTTGAAATATACAGAAAGAAACGAAACTGGACGTATTGACTAACAAAATAAGCTTTCACAATGTAAAAGACTACATACCGTTTCCTATGACAGCTTTATTGCTTCCCTTCACATTCTCCCATATATATATAGAATAATGGAGGTTTTGTTTTTGATACAAGAAATATTGGCGAACAATAATGGACGAGCCCCTTGTGGAGCCATATTTCTTGTATCGAAAACAAAACTTCTATTATTCTTTTTATCGGTAATTAACTAAATAATTTAATAGAACAAATTTAGAAAATGAATGTTCATTTTCAACTTATCGTGAAATTGACTAGTATTGGTTATTAAAAGAATTTGTACGATCCGGTAAGAGTCTCTGTAAGATGTATATTTCTTTGTTTCATTGATTCTGATTGACAAAGTAAGCGTGGTCAAAGATACTTTTGCCAAATTTTTTTTTTCGTATTCGGGCAGTAGCAAATACTGATAATATTTGCTTTGTGAGAGATCAAAGGAACCCTCATACAAATTACCGACATAAATACATCAGCAATCAGCAAACGAAATCAGAAACAAACGATGTAATTAAGGAGGTTCGCTCCTCATGTTTTGGCATTTCTGTCAGATTTTCGGAATTCTCTGGTTTTATCCATTCAAAAGCATAATAACTTTTTGCCCATGGACCCCCTTATTTTTTCCGTAATTTCATTTTATACATCTAAATGAGCATTCTGTAAAAATTTTATTAAATTTTATTTATTCTGTCACATTCATTCGTGGTCAAACCTTGCTAATGTTAATCCTATGAAAAATCCGAGGGGTTCAGTTTCCCGCCAAATTTTCAATCATGTATAGCTCAAAAACGAGATCATCAACCTATCAATTTTTTTTCACTAAATTATTTCTTTTTTAATTATCTAACAAAAAATCACATTTACTTGAAATCCTATTTATTTTCAAATGAAGTAGCGAACTCCCTTAATGTACAGCAGCAAATGTATTATGTCTGTCCATGACAATGCATTCATGTTCTTCACCTTGTTCTTATACCATAGCAAAATGTAGTGTCATGTCAAGTTCATTTTGTAAAGACCGTTTAAAACACATGGTATTCGACAAAACATTTTTTCATTACTATCTAATGGCGTGTCAAGTAACGTATTGTATATAATCTCATTTCGTCTTTTATGTAGAATTTGTCCGGACATAAATTTAAGATGCATATCAATTTGACCTTTTCTGTTACCTTGACCTCTGAATCTTGAGAAGCGGTAAGTTTAAAACGCTCAGCATTTTATTTAAATGTGGTCTGATTTATTTACAATTATTTCCTAACATTCAAATTTAAAAAAGCAATATATACGAGGGGATAAATGAAAAGTGGGAAACCCAATTCAATATAGCATTGTCCATTTAGAACTAGATTTTTTTCTATTTATTTACCACACTTGATAGTATCAAACAGATTTCCGTATAATCCTTAAACCATTCCAACTTCACAAGAATTTCTAATACATTTTATAGGTGTTTTTTTTAAACGCTAGCATAGGGGTAGTCTCCTAATATAAGTGTCTTGCAGTCGTTATTAAATATGTGTCTTGGGAATCAAAATTGCATTAAAACATGTTAATATAATTTAAGCTACACCAAAATAATCAACAAATTTGAAATAAAACGAGCAGAAATTTGAAATTGTATTTAAAAGTAACAAAAGAAATGAGAACCAGACCGTCGGTCTAAAAACGTATAATCAAAGGACAATGAATCGGAAACACCAAGAAACAAACTCATCTCATTGTTACGATACAGAACCAAAAAATAAAGACACACATATACAAATGAACAACTTAAACATAATTGAAAACCATGGGCGAGATCAAATGCACCGGTAGCGTAAGCATCTCCTGCTTCTTATTAGACATCCACCGAGTTGAACATTGCAATTCATGTATCAAAACCAACCGAAGCAGAGGAAAACATCTTCAAAGTCAAATATATTTTGTCATCTGCCAAACAGATATCGCATAGCGTTCGATAAGATCGTAATGTCGACTGTAAAACTTCTGTAGTGATGACTTCAAGAAATGGGTAACATATTCTTCTCTATTTAGGTAACCTATTTGTGAAAAACAGAGCTCAGAAAAAATGAATTGAAGCATGGAGTGCAATTTTGGCCTTTGAAGATATACATTGTGTATATCTTATAAAAAAGAAAATTCCTTGAAAAAAGCAAGAATAATAACTTACACGGGTGTCATAATAGCATGCATCAGTACATACTTGTCCAGAACAAACAATTAAACATTAATCAATTAACCAAAAATGTAATCTCCCTGAACACATTGAACGGATCATGATCAGAAAGTAATATGAAAAAGAAAGGAAATGGGGTAAATGTCAAGGAGACAACATCCCATATCCAGGTTAAAACGACAAAAAACAAAACATCTAGGGGTCACCATATGGTCTTCAACACAGTGAGGAACCTCACACCATATAGTAAGCCCTAAATGGCCCCAAAAAGGTAAACAAGTGAATAAATCAATGGAAACAAACCACATCCAATAACCCAAATATCAAGAAACTAAAATTTTTTAAGAAGACAAGGACAAGCCAATGACCAATATATTCCTGACTTGGGACAGGCGCAAAAATTGCGGTGGGGTTAAACTCGTTTTCTTGGATCCAAACCCTCCCCCTATGTGTGGTGAATGGGTAAAAATAAATACACAAAAAGACTCACAGTAAAAATCAACCTAGAAAAAAGTCCAACTTATCAAGACGAGTACCCTTACAATGAAGTACATAATACACGAAGACAATACACACAGGTACTGTCCGGACAAATGCTGGCAGTTATTGACAGCTAGCTAAGGACATAATTTCCGTTGACTATGATATCAAGCCTTCTTACATATGAAATTTCAATTGAAACCCTTCTAAATAGATTTGGTATAACAACATCATCAATTATGAAAGAAGAACATGGTATTGTGCAATGCCAAATACTGTCAATATGAAAAATTGTTTAAATTTAGTTATGGTGTAAAGCATTTAGGAGATGATCAATATTTTTGCCAAAAAAACAGAAGTAAAGTTTTAACAACAATGCTGTATTTATATCCTTTATGAATAAGTTTGTTCATTGTTCAACGGATTAATAAGTTTGGAAGGACAATTTTAGAATTTATGCGCTTTGTAAATGATATTTCCATAGAACTTCATTTATAAAGGCTGATACGTAGTATACAAGCATTACATAATTATTACAATTCTTGAATTGGTTGCCAGTAGTATTGGTATATCAAGAATTTAGTATTAGACACATTCTTTGTTAATGCATATTATTGTGTGTTTTAGATTTCGATTCAAGATGAATGGTATTTTTGTTCTGGTCATTTTATATTCACCGTTAATTACCAATTGGGTTTCAACTGCTCGTGTGCCGTTGATGAATACATATCGATCTTCTTTATATGTTGATATGGACGTCGATTCTATGAATGGCGAGCTACAAAAATACATCAAGCAAAAAATAAATGGAACGTGTTATGAACAAATTGATCATGCTGTCAATTACAAACACAATGAACTGAAATCGGTAGTCTTGGGTGATATTTCTAGTGCAAAGGATAAAAATAATAAGGAATTGAATTCTTTCATTGAAGACATAAAGTCTCAGTCCCAAAACTTTAAAACAAATTTGGAAACCAAATACGAGGATAAATTAGCTCAAATGAAAAAGAAATGTGAGGATAGATTTGCTCAAATGAGAGAGGAAAATGAAGTCATACTGTCAAACCTCAAGACAAAATTTGACTTGGAGTTTTTGACTCTTGGCCAGGATATCTCTATAAAGTTTAAAAATTTGGCAGAAAATTCGACTCGAAAAAATAAGATTTTCACAACAACACAAGAAGAGGTGGTTAGGATGAATACTATGAAATTGACAAATGAAATGAAAGCTTTATAAACACAACAGGAAGAGAGGACTAGGAAAGACAACTTAAAATTCAGAAAAGAAATAGAAGACTTAAAAAACCAACAGATGGAGACTTTAACTAAGAATAAGTTGGAATTGACAAATGAAGTGGTGGGCCTTAAAACCCAACAAGTCAATCTGAGAGGTCAAGTTGGAACATTAAGTAATAGAGTTAGTGCTAATGAAAAGAGAGGTAAGAACAAACTATACTTTTCAGAATTCATTTTATTAAATGCATATCACATTAACCATGACTACGAATAGAAACTTTTACTGTATTGTATTTAAAATACAAGATTTGAGATATTTGGAAATGATGACATTTAAAAGAAATATATATAAATGTAGTTAAGCCAAAAAGTATGAATACAATACAAAATCGATACATTAAGTTCTATGACATTAAAATGACGGCGTCATGACAACAGTATATTTTCACTTTTGATAGTCGTTATATAGAAAAAACGTCAAAACAGAAAAAAAAACATTCACATTGTTTTCAGATTGATTGATTTGTGCTTAGCGCCAAGTTTTTGTTGTTTGTAAAGTTGAGTAGATATTGTATTTATAGGTTTTGTCTCATGTGTAACTGATTGCAGCTGACATCTATGGATAAAGCTAATTATGCGACCTACAGGCGCAACATCGACAAAAACGAGATTGACCTTTTCAATCATGTGAACATAGACTTTGTTAAGTTTTTTGTGAACTTCAATAAAAATTAGAAAAGATATCAGGTGCTCCTAAAGATAAAGAATATCTTTCTTCAAATACAATGAAATAATCATGTTAAAACGAAGACAGTCGTAAAAATCATTCAGGTAAAATCGGTTGGTATTATGCATTCGTAAAATGTTACCTGTCATAACAGGTAATAACGAAATGCAAATATTGGTTCAGAAAAATCATTGAATGAAAATAGAAGGGAAAAATGCAACATCTCAATTTATTACTGCATGCAGACAAGAATATATTTCAGCGGATTCATATAATTCTATTTTCATAAATGATATTAGTTAATAAATAGAATTTATTGAAATTATATCAGAATTTTTTCTGATTTCCGGTATTGAAGCAAATCAGTCTGTATATAATAAAACCCTTTATAAAAATGAGATGGGTCTGAAATGTTTATTCCCTCTTTAGATAACAACCATCATATGTTATTTGTTAACTGCAGAAGCTGACAACATACAAAATTGAAGTCCTCTTTTATGAAGCATTAATAAAAATGTCTTTTGTTTGCTTGTTTTTTTTCAGTTGCACTTACCGCATGTGTTGCTACATCTAAAAGATAAAATGGACCTGTCATTTTTGCCACAGTAAAATCAAGTATTGGAATAGACAACGTTGAGTCATTCCGATCAACGGGAAAATTGAAGGTTACAATAGAACAAAATGATTAAATATACCTTTGTGTAAGTTTCTATTTGCACGATGAAAAATCAGTGTGGACTCTTTGCAAATTCTTGAACTTTTTTCACAGATCTTTTATTAATACGTAGTACAACGTACTAATACGTAACATGAACGTATCAAAACGTACATCAAACGTAACGGAACGTAGTCGAAACGTACTAAACCGTAGTCGAAACGTATTAAACCGTAGTAATACGTAGTAAGTCGTAGTAAAACGTAGTACATACGTAGCAACACGTAGTGAAGCGTAGCAGAACGTAGGCTTTGAATTTCCAATAAAACGTGGTGAAACGTAACAGTACGTAGAAAAACGTAGTATATACGTAGCGAAACGTACATACCATAAAATTATGACAAAAATGACATGATACATGGCATTTTAAAACGTAACGAAACGTAGCCCTCAAAACGTGACAGTAAGACTGGGGCTTTAAGACGAGGTAATTGATAATAATAAATATCAATTATCAAGTAAAGACAAAGTTGTCTGGAGAAATTTGCAAGGTATATTCAAGAGTTTTCAACATTCCCATACGCCAATATGTTTGCAGGTTTGAATGTTTCATTATGTATGTTTCTAAAATATCAAGTAATAGAACATGAGAATCGGGACTTAAAAGTGTCAGTTTGATGAAAGTGTGCAGCAAATACTTAAGAAAAATTCTGATCATAGGCTAAAAAATGCTGACACTCTTTCACTGAAGTTATCATTGAAAGTTACGAAGAAAATACATATGAGACAAATTATGTACATATACATGGTATAAGCAAGCAACGGAACAAAGCTGATATTGTTGTTTTTCATCAATGAACTATGTGTCTTTACTACATTTCATGTCCCTTTACTTTAAAACATTTTTCAATTAAAGCCTTGCTTTGATCAATGAAACAAATTTGATGTCTCTACGACTTAAATTTCTTAAAATTTGGAAGTAATGAACAGTATATGAAGCTAAAATTCTCCAAAAAAATGCAATTATACGTCGAACATTTTTTTCAGAACAAATTTAATTTAGTTGGGTCTTTTAATTTTTCATCTCGTCACATGTGACGAGTTTAAATAATGAAGGAATATGTAGTAAAAGCACATAATAAAAAGTCTCTACAAATGCATGGTAAAAACTAAACATTTGAGCAACGCTTTTATTGTTGTTCCTTTTCTTGGGGTCACCATAAGGCCCTCAGAAATCAACATTGCTCATACCTAATAGCAATTTCCATACGGTTCAAAGCATCGGTTAGAGCGGAATTCCTTGCTATATGTCGAACAACGCTACAAACATGCTTTGATTGTCGTTGGTCTCGTTCGTCATAACAGTTACAGTAACTTCGGTATTTAGTTATTCATAAAAACCAAATATTCTTGAATCCTTTGCAGTAGTAAAAAAGTTGATTTCAATAATTTAATCAAATATGTTGAGAAAAATCATGCCCAAAGTCTATAAATATTTTATGTGTCAAACAGGGAGTGCGGGGATCACTTTCGTTTCAAAAGTTTTTACTCTAGTTTTACTCATATATTCACGATTGTTAAAAACATAAAATTAACTGGCAAAATGTTTAAGCATGGTTTCAAGTCAGTGAAAAAGGTCACCCTTGACCCTTGAATTTTGAAATGTCCCTTTTTTCATTTTTGAACAATCCTAGTTCCCCTTCGGCAAACGGCTTCCGAGAACAAAAAAACTAGAATCTTTCAATAACTCACGATATACCATACAACAAGAGGAAAGCTGTCAATGTGAGAGCAAACCGGGTTTTCTTTTACATTGACAGTATATCATACACATTAGTCCGTGGGCTAGAAACACTTTCCGTGCATCCCCCCCCCCCACTTTCAAAGGAGACCGGTTGTTTTCAGTCCTTCTATGTCCCCTCTTCAAAATAAAACATGTTAACACGAACATAACCTGCACACATAGACAGTATAGGGCCACTTTTATAGTACACCCGAAAAATTGTTGTTTCTTCGTTTTAACATAAGTTTAATTTTTAAGCTCCATAATATTTTACAGATAAGTAATCTGTACTAAAATTTAGTATCAAATTAAAGCTAATTTAATGTGCTTTACAATGAACACAAGTTGGGGTACTTTACGCCCATTTTATGATCTGGGGATACAAAAAATCTACCCCTACCCCTGCAAAAAATTGCGACAATGTCGATTTTAGGCTATCAATTCCTTTCAGATAAACAACCCTCGTCATTTGATGTAGTTTTTTTGCCTAACTTATCAGTTTTGATACAATGTTGGAAAATAAAAAGACTTAAAGTCCATAAAATTTTGATTTTCGGTATAGAATTTTTGAAAAATGGAATTTTTCGGAATTTTAGATTTTTGCACAATTTCGACTTTTTGAATTAAGGGTCGTAAAAATCTGAATTTATATTTAATAATTGCCGATGCAATAATAATTTATGATATGTTAGCAACAAATTGTACGCAAAAAGTTTAGTTTGAGACGTATTATAGGTTCATAAATGTCAAAATTAGCACCCCTCCCACTAAAAATTAAGAGAAAATTTGAAATATTCAGGCTCTAAATGATAAAAAGATAATGTTTAACGGGAATTCTAAGGTGTATTTCACTAAAACTGCATCAAATGCATCTTTTGCAAAAAAAGTAAAACATCAGTATGCTTTGTTCATTTATATGTACAGACGAACATATTTTGGAGATTTTTAAGTTTAATTTTGTTGGAGTAGGGGTAAGATTTTCAGTATTTAGAGTCAAATTGAACACTTCTTATTTTTCTAAACAGTGTTTTAAATAACATATGTATCGGTTAAGACAATAAATTTGCATATCTCCAGATTTGCCACATATAACGATTTAAAAGTAAATTTTGGACAAATCTGAAATGGAAAAAAAAGGTTCATTTTTCATCAATTTTGGACAAAATATTGAGTTTAAGCTGACAACTGGGATTTGAAATACCAAATCATGATAGTATTCATGTAACTTTGTTATATGCAACGCAGAATTTGCGTGTGGCGGTTATTTTTATCCCTACATAGACCCAAAAAATGACAACTTTGGGGGAAATGTGTTGGCGTAGGGGTAAGATTTTTGGTATTTAGAGTCACATTCAACACCAACTGTTTTTCTAAACAATGTTTTAAGGCATCTAATGTATCGCTCAGAACAATTATTTGGCATATCTGCAGATATTTTCTCTTAATTTGATACATATTGCGATTTAACAGTTAACTATGGACAAATCTGAAATGATGAAAATTCCCATTTTTCATCAATTTGGGGAGAAATATTGAGTTGTAGTCGACCAATGGGTGTTAAAATACCAAATAATTATGTAATTCGTACAATTTTGTCAAATACAACACCTATTTTGCATGTTCTTGTTATTTTTGTGCGAACATAGACCAAAAACACACCCATTTCAGGGAAAATTTGTTGGGGTAGGGGTAAAATTATCGGTATTTAGAGTAACATATAACACTCCTTGTTTTTCTAAACAATGTTTTCTGACAACTAATGTATTGCTTAGAACAATTAATTGGCATATCTGCAGGTATATTCTATAGATTTAATATATATTGCGATTTAACAGTGAACTATGGACAAATCTGAAATGTTGAAAATTCCCATTTTTCATCAATTTGGG
>MJUU01059929.1:86310-108068 GCA_002080025.1 Modiolus philippinarum | reverse complement strand
GCTTAAATAGCCATAGCTCATAGCAGTTTGAAGTATATTATATAAAAAGCATTAGCTGTAGTGCATTCTTTGGAACCCGGTCTTCGCAATACGGCGCGGGCCAACCACCTTAATAAAAAAAATATATCATTTGTTTGTGATATTTTTACCATTTTTTTTTTCTATCAAATTGTGATTTTTTATACAAAGTTGAAGAATAATACACACAAACTCACATTTCACAAATTTCAACACATGAAGGCTTGGCACTAAAATAATTTGACAAAATCATGAAAGATTTATTCAATTTAATGAAAAAAAATGTTTCAAGTCAAAATGTACCTTAGCAAATTGTAATAACAGCTTGTTGAAGTGTATACATTAGTTAGCGTATTTGGTTGCATTTGCTCTCATGGACATAAGGGGCGTGGAATATCATACATAGCTTTTTTTCACATTAATAATGCCAAAAATTAATATTTAATAAATAAAATGTTATAAAATATTATTGAAATACACAGTTACAATGATTTTAACAATTTTAGCGTGTTTGGGTGTAATTGGGTATATTTGAGTAAAAAGTCACTCCCCCTGTGCTTTATACCCCATCAACTCACTATAAAGCCTCTAGGTAGCTACCACAATAGGGATTCATGTTCGACAACTCTCTGCAATAAAAACTATTTAATTTTAGTTTAAATGAAAAGTTTTCTCTGAATGAGAAGAATTCATAAAAATAAGATACCATATCTTAAACTTGAAAACTTTATGTGTCTAAATCTCTCCTTTCCGCATGAACTAATTCAGAATAGGCTTTTTATCGTTTATTTTGTTTCCAGCTGTTTGAGAAAAACCGTGTTTTTTCACTTTTACTTGATATTT
The DNA here is from genome assembly GCA_002080025.1 of Modiolus philippinarum. Taxonomy (NCBI): domain Eukaryota; kingdom Metazoa; phylum Mollusca; class Bivalvia; order Mytilida; family Modiolidae; genus Modiolus; species Modiolus philippinarum. Next base: position 107,207 of record MJUU01059929.1, on the reverse strand, counting down.
GTTAACCCCCCATTCGCCACCTACTAGCAAATCGATAGATTATTAAGTAACCGATTTTTCTATCAAGTTTCATCAGTATCTATTTATCTTTTTGGGAGCGATTAATTTTTGAAATCTTGAGTTCTGCACAAACTGCACAGGTAAAAAATTGATTTTGTATCAAGAGTTGTTGTGCATTGGCCGAAGCAGATAGATTGGCACTTTCTTGACTGATATTAGCTACTCTAGGACCCTTCTAATGTAGTCGCCATGTTTAACTGATCTAACACCAATTGAACTGCATTAGCTATCTTCTTAGATAAAGCACTAATTATATAATGTGTTGTCACAGGCACTTGTTTCATAAAAAAAAAATCAGTACTGATTTTTTTTAAGTGAAACAAGTGCCTGTGTGTGTTGTATGAAAAATGAGAAAACAGATAAACCTTTTACAATTTGAAGTCATATAGTTTAATCACAGGCACTTGTTTCATAAAAACTCTCCTCTTGTGGAAGAAGAGAGGGAGGGACTGATTTTTTTATGAAACAAGTCAGTGCCTGTGAGTTTAATTGGAGTCTGGGGATTTCTTGTGTATAAAATGTTACTTTGCCTGTCTTAGAATAACATTGTGTGGCAGTTAAGTTATTTTTCTGGTTCTTTGACACTTTGAATGAATATTTACCTAACAAACAAACGCGATTTTCAAAATTCCCTCTTGTTATAAGTGCGCATGTGCGAGTGCAAAAAAAACTTTGAAAGTCGTAACAGACCAAAGTCAGGTTTATTATTTAAATAAAATAGCATTCCCGAGAGGTTAAGTTATTTATAGGGGACAGAAACAAAATAATTTGCTTACCATGGCTAGTGAGCAACTTCTTGATAATTTACGACTTTAAGACTAAATTACGACATATGGAAATGTTGGAAATACCTGGACGCACCTGTTTATATTGTAATTTATATTCAATATACTAATTTGATGTGTCATTTGATGTCCGTATATTACTTCACTGCTTTTGATATGGTAAGCTGCAACCTGACTATTTTTTTGGAATTATAAAATCTTTGAAATGCTATGTAATTTTGGCCTTGAACAGTTGAAAAATTAAGACAACTTGACATCCAAGCACATTTTGTACCCACTTCAGTCTTTAATCAAAATTTCTGACTGAGCGATGCCGATGGACAGGGAATATGCATAAAATTTTCACTACAGGAGCCAGCTTATTGACCTTGGCTACACCTGCTAGAGAAAGAGATGCCTTATATTAAAAGTTGGGACTAAGACTACGTCATTATTTTTGTAGTTTGGTTCCAAGAAAACGAGTTTAACCCTACCGCAATTTTTGCGCCTGTCCCAAGTCAGGAATATGTTGGTCATTGGATTGTAGTTGTCTTCTTATAAAATTTTAGTTTCTTGGTATTTGGGTTATTGGATGTGGTTTGTTTCCATTGATTTATTCACTTTTTTACCTTTTTGGGGCCATTTAGGGCTTGCTATAGGTGTGAGGTTCCTCACTGTGTTGAAGACCATACGGAGCCATTTTTTCATATTTCCCAATTTTTGAAAATTAACAGTATTTCCCAGGACCGTAATTACTAGTGGGAATTACCGCCACTGGTATTTCCCGGCCAACTCTGACTTGCAGGTATCAGAAATCTAGCAACGGAAAAAATTAACCCCAAAATTTTTAATTTTAGTAATGGTGAAAAGCACAATCTTCTCTTGGAGAATGATACAGCAGTACGCTTTTATCTATATCGTTTTGTCTACAGTTTGGTAAGTTCATTCTTACCAGCTTTCGATTTGATATTCAAGAATGCAAGTGTGACAGTAAACTGTAAAACACATAACTTCATTTTTGGGAGTATAATACTAAACCACAGAACAAACTATATGGCCATGTTTTTCGTGAAAAATTATTTGCTACAGGTTTTTGGACACATACAATAGGACCTCGCACTGCATGTTAAAAGTCAGTATATATATATATGAAAAAGAAACAGCTCGAGGTTCTATATTGTAGGACTAAGACTTAAGTCTAAAGTACGATGCAGTCTTGTATGTCGGCGCACCTAAGCTATTACCTTTCGATACATGCTATATTTTTAAACACATTTTTTGGATTAGTGTCTATCCAAAGGATAGATACATTATCCTTAGTCACCGCCCAGCTGCTGTTCTCAGATGACCTCAAACCAACCTCGCACAGTCAGACAATTGTGATCATACCCATGCTAAAAGAATCATTTTCAGGAAACCTAGAATACTTCTTTCTCATCTCATAAAAAAACTCTCAAACTCAACTGTCTTTTATCATTGAACATTAGTTTGATTGCATGGATGTTTCAATAGTGGAATAGTTATTGAATCACAGGATGAATTTGCCATTCATGCCATTTTCAGGTGTAGATGTACATGTATGAATACGAACGAGAATTATAAATGACCGATGTTTTTATTTTTGAATGGCTGAAAAGGTAAATCTCTGAACTATCAATGTACAATGTTACGATGTTGCTGTTGCATTGAAAATAATTTTTATATCAATTCAATAGTGTAAAGATTTACAATCTTCGGATGACATAATGTTTGTTTACATTTGTGGTTATCAAATAGATGTCTCGGCCATAATAGTCATAGGTAATCAGTATTACCTTTCTAATATACTTTCCCAACATCTTCGGAAACTCTTGATTTCATAACAGATCAAGTATCACAAAGTCATTGTTTATTTGTGTGGTTGATTTAGTCCATAGAATGAAAATTTACGGCTATTCCATCATGTAGGCTTTTCCATTATACTTGTTACGAAACAATTTGCATAGGGGTCTTCTCCGAGGTCCGCGTTGAGCATGCTTTTAATGGGCCAATCAAAACTTGTACTGAAGTTGAACATTAGTTATGTCAAGATACATAGTCTGAAACAAATGGTATTTTGGGTATTTTGCAATGACTGATTTGGCATTGACTAGATTCAAACAACGATTAGTCGGAGGTGTTACGTCTGTTGATTGCCGTTGATTGAACAATGTTCAGTCTGGGGTGTTGCGTGTTAACTAATTATCATTTGTAAGATTTTAGTCAGATAAATGTCATTTGAGTATTTGCAATGCAGAATAATCATTTTTCAATAGCATGCGAATTTATATCACAGCAAGAACTAAGATCGATTGTTACACAAGAACTTGGTTCAGGTCATCGCATTTCTTTGAAAAATTACATGTATTATCTGCATAAACAGCTGCGCAATGCTGAGGTCTTGTCAGCTTTTGTGTCTTGGTCTTCCATTTCTTGGTGACTTTCAGAGAAAATTGTTCTTTTTTTATCTTTCTCTTTTCTGATGTCATCAGATTAGACACATGGTAAAAATGTGTACACATGCATGACAGAGACAAGTAATGATTCATAGCATACATGGACAGTACATAATATTTCAAAAGATTAGATGCTGATCATTGCCATCATAGACACTAATCCATCAGTCCCTTTGAGACTTTGATTATTAATTTTCAGCAAAATAAACATGCATTAATAAACTTCCAAATCATGCAGAATTGAAAATTAGAACTTCAAATAAACGTATGAAAAAGAAGCTTAAAATGACCTAACCCCTGTTATAGCGCCATGTTTAGATGTCTTGTAAGTCGATGCAGGGTGTGAATCTGAATATACAAGGAACACAAAATAATAAGTTATTTAGACTATTGGTTTCAGTGGGGAGGGGGGCGGGAATGTTCAATATTAAAACAAAAATGCTTTCAACAAAAATAATGAACTTAAACAGATACAGTAATCGTCTAACAACAATAGAATCTATTAACAATGATTGTAGCATGGTTTTGGTCTTGTACAGTTCCAGGGAACACTCAAATCAGATGTATTCGTCATCATCGCTATCTGGCTTTTATTTCGTAAAGAAATTCTTCTGTACCAATATTTAGATTATAAATGGAAATCGTTTTCTTCATGTGCGCCAACTTATAAGATGCGCCGACTTAGGAGTCTCAACTGTAATTTAGCTATGGTCTGGTCGTATACGTAAATACAATAACGTAACCTTCAGTTATTCCCATGAACAATAGTGGACTGATGGTTGAGTTTTCATATCTACAAATGTAAGTCTTGTTAGAACATTTATAACTTGCACAATGTCTATTCTGTGTCATGACCCTTTGAACAAATAAAACCTTGATTGTATGCTCCCTCATCAAATGTATGGTTTAATAACCCAAGCCTTCTGAACTTAAGTTTTGTAGGTATGTAAGATTTTTTTCTTTGAAAAAACAAAACTGTCATTTCACTCACAAAAATTCATTAAAGGGGAAGTTCAGTCAAAAATCAAAATTCGATATTCTGTTATTTACATGTCAAACATCCATGATACCTCGACAAAAAATTTATATCTTTATCTATAAAGTCAAAAAAACGAACTTAGAAATGTCAAGAAATTACTACTGGGGGTCCGCCATGTTTACGTAGGTGGCGACACAATCAATATCACAAGATCTAATTACCGTTGTAGTTGTATACTGCAGAAAAGTGACATTTACAATTATTTTAAAAATAACATTGTGTTACCATGCGGTATAGGTACATTTAGTTTTTCGCATTACTGTTTAGGTGTACTGGTCAGGTGTTCTAATTTTTCAAAAATCACCTACCTGTACGATAATTTAAAATCAACAAAATATTTTGCTTATTTTTTAGCATCTGAATAGGTGATCGTTTTATTATTTTCGTTCTCATAGAAATTCTGAAAATAATCTCTTGATATCTGCTTTTAGGTTTTTTTTCTATATTTTCATCATTTTTATGCAATTAATCTAGGATTCAAAAGAATTTTTCCCAAAACAAAATAAGCCATGCTAATGCTAAAAAGAATAAATAAATCCTGCCAGTAGAATAATATTTATTGTATTTCTAAACCATCTCTGTTACTGTAATTTCCGAGAGGTGTGAATATATATATTTATAATTTTTAATTTGTGTGACTACCTGCATGAGGTGATTGTATATTGTAACACAGTCGTAAAACATTCTGTCTGTGTGTATTTCACTGTCGTCTCAATATATGTACGTGTCACTCTCTCCGGGACAGAGCTGTCAGCTTACACAAATTACAAAATAACGCCTTACTATACATGTATTTTAACAGTTTGGGGGATCAAATAGGTATGACAATAACTCAAGAATTCCCCACTTGAAGTTTTTATCCGGGTACAATTTGAAAATCAAATTCAAGATTTTATCTCTAGTAACTAAAGAGGAATAAAGAGGATATGAAGAAAATATGCAAGGAACAAAAAACAAGGAATTTATCCTACTTTCTTGGATCTACTGTCCATTGAAGCTAAAATTTGATATTGATAAAAAAAAGATATACGTATTCGGGCTAATAAATTGACTTTTTTATTCCATTTATGTTAAAATCCTATTGCGTAAGCAAGTCCTAGTGCATACCCTCCATTTTATTATGTTGGTGATATACTAGTGTACTTTATTCCGTAACATACTTGGGATATTTTGATTCCGGCTTAAATAATGTATTCCGGAAAGATTATTTGTCGTGAAATAGATACCATGTTACACTTGCCTTATAGGTTTGAAACCAGATAGTTAAAAAATGCTTCATATATTCTTGATACATGTTGTGAAAGCGGACCGGATAGAAGAGAAAATATGACACTACAACATATTTTATAATATCCATGGATGTCGGATCTCAAGCTTACAGCCGAGACATGAGCGCAAAGGTTTTTAATCACAAAAGATGATATTTCTTTGAAGCTGCAGTTGATTGTTCGGAAATTGGCAAAATTTTGGCATTTTTTTCTGTGGAATACATAATAAATGAATAATAATTTTGCGTTTGTTTAATTCATATCAGTTTGGTTTTACATTTCAAAAACACATTTTTTTAGACTATTATGCAAACAAAGCTCCGTTATATATATATATATGTGATAATAACACCTTTTGCATTCTATAACTTGTTAATTTCTTAAAGTCACGTACGGTAAATTTTATGATTACCTGTAATACGTGCACAGGCGTGTGCCACACCTAGCAAAGGTGAGGTAAAGTTTTGGTGGGAATAAACAAACCACAATAAACATCGTTACTAGGTGGCTAAGGATTATGTTGTACATGAAGTGTGCTATACAAGAGTTCAGTGATTAAAAAAAAAAAAACACGTGTGTAGCAAATATGTCTCTGATTTATTGAAATTTCTTGGTTTATTTTTTTGTTTACTTATTACTTGTGGTAAACGTTTTTTTCTTTCTAAGACTGATGAATTTTTCCTTTCCATACACGTTTTGATCCATGTTATGATTGTGTACATATAACAGCTAGTGGAAATATGAGGACACGTGCATGCCTAAGTGCATAAGATGCCTAGCACATGTGTCTCATCAGAATACCGTGTTGAGTCGGGACAATATGAAGAAGTTCCATTTTAATAAAACAAGCACAAGACACATAATCCAAATCACGCACATCAGCTTAATAAAAACAAACTCAGGTTTTTTTAACCTCGATGACTAGGACAGTATCTTTTGTATGAAAAAAGAACAAACCTTGAGCCCTCTATGCTTGTTGTCGAACATTGAGGCTTCTTGGATAAAGCAAAGACCAACCGCCTTCTTGTCGGGAACGACAAACTCGCACCGTACAGCAAGTCATTGTGTATTTAGCCATTTAGTATTTTTTGTTTTGTTTTGAAGTCTGGTATATTTGAGCATATTCACTGGTTTGAATCGGTCAATGGTAAAAAAATGTATTACAAGTTCAATATCCAAAGTTGTAATGTTGTCGAGATAAATTACTAAATTTGTACACTCTCGGACATCAACATCTGGAGAATATTATTATAATTCCTTGCTTATTATAGTAAACATATAAGTTCATCCTATATTTAGCCCCATAAAACGCTCAAAATGCTTTTTGTAATGTAGTTCGTATTTGACCAACTCGACAAGCTATGTATCCGAAAGGCGGGTTTCAGAGGGGGCATAAGCCCCTCTTTTTGCTGCAAACAGAACTTGTGGGAATTCTGTATTCTGTAATTTTAACACATCGTTATGAATTGTACTTGAAAATGAAATATTTATAGATTTTTAATGGAAAAAAATATCCTTTGAAAGTTACAATATATCTGGATACACATAATTTTTTTGTGAATGAAAGTCGCAACTGCATCACAAGCATTATTCCGACTATGAAATAAATGATTAATTGACTTTTTTACAAGTATAATTTCATACATAATAAAAAACGCAATAAGTTCTGTCGCATGTGTGTCACAGATGACCACCTGAACAAAAAATTCACCTGTGTCACATGGGCCACCTGTGGTTTTAATTGATGACAATAAACAATTACAATTAACAAGGTAACATGTTATGTTTTGTCAACAAGTACAGTAAGTGCACAATTTCTTAACCGTAAAAAAAATCCACACGTGTGCACATTCGTTTTTGAAAGGAGTAAAATAAACGTATGCATGAAATTTACATTCTTTTGAAAAAGGGTTAGTTTCTTCAATATTTTTTATCTATTACTAATAGAAACTCGAAATTTGGACAATTTATAGTTTTTTTACTAACTTCATGTTCATGTTTTGATCGACGTAAATTGATAGCGTACACTGTAGTTTATTTCTCCTATATGGTATATGGATATCGAGTATTGACCAATCAAATCATATTATATAAGGTACCGGAAGCCTTATATAAGGTACCGAAAGAAGTTAATATGGCAGCCCCCTGCTTGTTAAAATTTTGATACAAAAACACAAATTATAGAATAACCACTTAAGATCTGGAAACGGGTCACGGCAACAATGTTTTAAAATACATGTTTAAATAACATATCAAATTTAATTTTCTGAGTGAACTTTCCCTTTAAACAGCAAAAAAATCAAATGAAAATCATATATATGTATCAAAAAAGAATCTGAGAAGGCAGAATTTCGTTTCTTGAAAACTCAGAATTCAATAACGTTATTGATTTGGTAACATAACAAGCTTGATAACTTCAGGGTTACCGAATTACGTAACTTTGTTAGATTTAAGTTTTGGCAATTTCTACAAAAACATTCTCTGAATACTTGTGAAATAAATAATATTCTTAAATTCTGCCCAAGGATATCAAAATCCATCTATGGAATAAAAAATGACAAGGCTTTAACTGAAGGGCCCATGAGAATCTCATGAGATAAGGGTTTACATAGTGGTATCTCATGATATCACTATGTAAACCCTTATCTCATGAGTTACCAAATCTAGTAACCATATTCAAGGACTTATAATGAGAAGGATAAGCATCTCTGACGTGAAAAATTGGAAAAATATCACGAGATGTGAGATTTCAAATTTGGGATGCTATCTGTAAAGCTTTAAAACAACATAAACATAATAATTATGGTCACAAAACTTGTTCTAGCCACACAGTAGATGTCCCATTTAACGAAAATATCAATTTTGTGAAATTCTATGAACTACTTTTAAAGTCTTTAGTTGCAAATTGTTGTGCATTTTTTACCAATATAAACCGGAAGTGACAAAAAATAAATGAAAATGTCTTGTTTACAAATTTCATTCACCTGCATTGCAGAAAGTACTTGCTATAATTAAACAAAATTTACTCTAAAAATGTAACAATGTTACAACTTTCAGAAAAACATCAGACATGTTGGTTACATTGTACAGCTAACAAAATGTTAGACAACTTTCAGAAAAACATCAGACATGTTGGTTACATTGTACAGCTAACAAAATGTTAGAAAAATTATTTGGAAATATCAAATTAAAATTTTTGGCCAATTTTTGGTTGAAAATATAGGCAAAGTTACCTCTGGTTGAAGACCCTCAGGCGACATCAAGATGTAGACAGGAATAAAAGCCCTGTCCTTGATAGACGGGAGTTTTCTATGTATCGTGTGTGTTTTTGTCACATGCACATTCTCTCCATATCCTTTCATTTTTAGTTCGCCTCTGCGAAGTTGAGGGGGACTATTGGAGTACCCCCGACGTCCTCGTCCGCGTCCGCATTTGGGTATATATCTTAGTAACTAATCTATGCAGTGTATGGTAATCAAACTTTGCATGCAGGTGCATCTTGGGTTAACTCACAGCCTCCAAGAAAATTAGGTCTCTCTGACCTATATTTTCCGCTTGAGTGGCTTGCATTCAAATTTACTTTTTAGTTCATATCTCAGTTACTATACATAGTACAATAATCTTAACTGTGCATATGCATGCATCTCAGATGGTAGGTCAGCATCCAGGCAAAATTAGGTCACTTTGACCTATCTTTTCCGCTTGAGTGACTTACATTCAAGTGTACGTCCGAGTTCAGATCTCAGTCACTGTACATGGTAGTGTACATCTAACCTTGCATGTGCATGCATCTCTGATTGTAGGTCAGCATCCAGGCAAAATTGGGTCACTGACCTCCATTTTGCGCTTTAATGACTTACATTCAAGTTCATGTCAGGGATCAGATCTCGTGTACTGTACATCTTGCATGTGCATGTGCATGCATCTGTGATGGTAGCTCAGCATCCAGACAAAATTAGGTCAACTAAAGCTACATTTTACTCATGAATGACTTACATTAATGTATACATGGAAGTTCATAGCTCAGTAACTGTACATTGTTGGTTCAGGTAACCTTGCTAATGCATGCAATTTTGATAGTATGTCGGCATCCAGGCAAAATTTGGTTGCTGCAACAAAGTGCCACAACGAGGCGAAGTTTGTAATCGTTGTTATGTTTTCTAAAAGTTACCAAATTCAATAACGTAGATATGGCAGTGTTGTCATTATTAAATAAACTTTCTTATGTCATTTAATGTGTAACAGTCATAATATATGAAGAATGTGTCCATGTCCAGGATTTTTGTTTCACCCACAACAAAAGTCGCGGAAAGCGAGACATAGGCGTGCAAAGTATGACGTCGACGGCGGCGACGGCATTACTTTAACTAAATACAGGATATTTTGAAAACCCTTTGATTTAGGAACATTATATTTGGTCCAGTGGTAGTACTAATCAAGTGCTACCTGACGGACATAACGTCATGTGACCTTTACCTCAATTTCACAGTCTAGTGGCCACGTTAAGTTTTTCTGCTTGAGTCCATTTCTCAATTACTAGAAGTGGTAGGTTGATAATATTGGTATGTGGGTTGGTCTTGGGTAGTACATGTCAGTCTGGCAGGTGACTTTTGTCCTTGACCTCAATTTCAAGGTCTAGTGGCCACGTTAAGTTTTTCTGCTCAAGTCCATTTCTCAATAACTAGTAGTGGTCGGTTGATAATATTTGGTATGTAGGTTGGTCTTGGGTAGTACATGTCAGTCTGGCAGGTGACTTTTGTCCTTGGCCTCAATTTTATGGTCTAGTGGCCACATTAAGTTTTTTCTGCTCAAGTCCATTTCTCAATAACTAGAGGTGGTAGGTTGATAATATTTGGTATGTAGGTTGGTCTTGGGTAGTACATGTCAGTCTGGCAGGTGACTTTTGTCCTTGACCTCAATTTCACAGTCTAGTGAGCATGTTCACTTTTCTGATTAGTTCACTTAGATTTCACATCAATTTAGAGGCCAGCAGGGACGGGCGAGACATCTTTTAGGGTCTTCACTTGTTTTAGTACAAGATTTTAGTTTAGGAGGAGTCTGTTTCAAAAATATAATCTGATGGGAATAACTGAGCATAGCTAGTGTTGCCTGCAGCCTTTAAAAAGGGCAGGGTAATTTTCTTCCTTTAGGGCACATAAAGCACGATCAATTACAGTTTTAGGGCACCTTTATAGTGAATGCCCATTATTTGTATCCCGAGGACTGAACTGTTGCACGAAGCCGAAGGCTGAGTGCAACAGTCAGTCAGAGGGTCAAACAAAACAGCTGTTGTTTGAGGACCCAGTCTATAACTGTTTTGTTATACCTTTTCATGTTCAATGAATATGCTTCATTTCATCTGAATATGGGCGTGATATTTTTGAACCAATCAAATTAAGGCAGGTGGTCAACAGATCGGTGTCGGTCAACAGATCGTTTTTTTTGGTTTGAGAAATAAAACAGACAAATTGTCGATTTTTTCCCCAATGCATTTATCATGTTTATATAAGGAAAATATTATAAGGTATAACAACATTATATATTTTTTTAATAAACATAAAGATGATGTCTGCAATATTAAAGAAAGCACAGTACAATTAACCCGCAGCATGTTAAATAGATGTGTAAATGGACCCCTGATGATACAAAATGACTGACCTATAGACATCTTAAAGATAGTGACCTTTTCATAGGTCAATTGTAATACAGTGCCACTAATAATGCTACAAGATTTCAGTTCAAATTTGTAGTCTTCTATGCTTCATGATTCCATTGACATTATCTGTATTGTCAGTGTGATAGCATAATAGTAGCGCATCAAATTCAGGTCAAGAGATCAAGAGCTGTTTTGACTTTGAGCCAAACTTACCATGTTTTCCTAAGTTTATAAAATTGTTTTGCAAAGTAACAAACAAATGATACTTAAAAAGATTTTTAATTTGAAACCAAATTATTTTTCCTTTAAATTGATCGATACAAATGTCAGTGTAAATAAAATTCCACAATTTAAAGACAAATTTTAAAGGGAAAATAACTCAACTTTCAAAAAATGTTATCTGTCAAAAATATTCATTTTAAAGTCTCAAAAGAATAATGATTATGAGAAATTGACAAAATTGCAGTTTAGCTCTGATTGACAGGTGATAATTTATAACTCGGGTAAACTAAAGTGCCGACGGTGTTTAATTACGCCTGTTTCATTGTTCACAACTATACCAAACCTTTAATAACTCAGGAGTAAGTATTATTTCGAACAAATAGAATAACCTGACAAAGGAAATGAACATCATACTTCAATGTTTGACAATTTTCAAAAGAAAAAGACAGTTCCATTTAATTTACGGCAGGGCTTCAATGCACAGAGATTGAAAAAGGGCAGGGTGCCAAAATAAAAATAAAAAAGGGCAAGGCGTCAATAAAAAACGGCAGGGCATCACAGCAATCCAAAATCTGCTGCACGAAACACTAATAGCTGGCATTACATGCACACACACACAGTATAAAGCATGAAAATCTCACACCATTAAAAACAACGGATTCCCATACCCAAGGTGGGAGAAAATTTGATCTCATCTATATATCAGTTTTACTGAATATTGAAAAGATCTCAATCTTATCTTTTTTAGCAATATCTATGACTACCAGATGTGTGATAAACATGAAACTTCTGAATACCAGCTTAAAAAGATAATTCTTAAAATCCACTTTGACAATATTAATCTTTCTAATGAAAGAAGCTTTAGAAAAATAATTGTGGAAGTACACCAGTTTTATGTTACAATAACCATGATAACTATGTTGTTGAATATTTTTAGTTTGTGATAGACTTACTAATGATAAACTATCATGTTGAATATTTTTAGGTTGTGATAGACTTGTTAATTTCAAGTACTAATGATTGACTGTTATGTTGAATATTTTTAGGTTGCAACAGACTTGTAAATTTCAAATACTAATGATTACCTGAAAGATGCCATTTGGTATTAGGTTTAAAAGAACAAGGCGGTATGATATTTCTTCTAAGAATGCCTTGGTTATTGGAGTTCACATGTTGGACAACTCCTATTTAGAATGTACATTGACATCAGAGAGTACTGGACAACAGTGTCTTGAAAGTATTGCTCAAAGGATAGAATTGGAGGAGGTACGATCATTAGAATTCAAAACATTCAGATACTGTTGAAACTGCTTTTATTTGTGGATATCAATTTTCGTGGTTCTATTAAATATTACTACATGTATTTCATGGGTTCTAAAAATTTGGGGTTTGGAATCCTGTGCAGAAATGCATTTCGCTGCAAACTTAATTTCATGGTCACTAACCACAAATTGGAACCCATCGAACAATAGTTCTTTCACAGTACTATGCCTGTGTACATGGTATATTACACAGAATTTTTTAGAATTCAAAGAAATTGTAATAACATGTATGAAGGGGAAACATGCCTACTTGTATTTATTGGTTATGGAAGATTACTGATCAGGTGTCGTGGTTATTTATCTTGTGGGTGAAACACCACAATAGATAATTATTGTGGCTGAAACAGCACAATAGATAATTTTTGACAGTTTTGAAGTACAATGTAGATAAGCTTGTCACCTAAAACAAACATTGTTTATGTCTATTGGGATTATCATATTGTCCTAATCACTTAACATTCCTTATTGATAAGATAGTACCTTTTTATCCTGCTATCTAAAGGTATTGTCTTTAAAATTATATTTGTGTTGGTTCAGTGTCTCTTGATAATTTCTAATTTTGAAGAGAAATAGTTGTGTTTTCAAGACAAAGTTACAAGGATGCAACATATGATAAGAATAGGAAACATATCAAAGCATGTCACTATGAGAAACATCGCTGGATAATCCCCCTGTATCAAGTTAGCTATATATTATTGTATAGAAAAGATTATTTAATTAGTATATCAATAAACCACAGTTGGATATTGAAATCAGAATTATCCTTCCTTTGACCATATATAACTAATTTGGGACAGGGGGATAATCCACTGATGTTTAAAACAGAATTATCTTCCCTTTGACCATATATAACTAATTTGGGACAGGGAGATAATCCACTGATGTTTAAAACAGAATTATCTTCCCTTTGACCATATATAACTAATTTGGTACAGCGATATAATCCACTGATGTTTATAACAGAATTATCTTCCCTTTGACCATATATAACTAATTTGGTACAGGGAGATAATCTACTGATGTTTAAACAGAATTATCTTCCCTTTGACCATATATAACTAATTTGGTACAGCGATATAATCCACTGATGTTTATAACAGAATTATCGTCCCTTTGACCATATATAACTAATTTGGTACAGGGAGATAATCCACTGATGTTTCTCATTCACAGTGGGTTTTTACTTTCAATAAAACAATGAAGAAGCGCTACCAAAATCTGACAGGTGTATGCATGGATGTCCAGTGACATTGATACAAAGTTCAAATAATTTAATTTCAAACACATCTTTCTTCCTTAATGATAGCAAGTTCTATTGCAACTAAGACCTGAACTTAGACATAATCTTGAATGTTAATTGATGAAGCAAAAAAACCTTATTACTGAATCTTTTTTTATAGATCCAGTATTTTGGTTTGCGCTATGTGACAAAGAAATTTCAGTTTCACTGGATTGAATTAGATAAACCTTTAAAGAAACAGTTGGATAAACATGGAGAAGGTTCACATTCCCCTCGACTATATTTTGGTGTCATGTTTTACATACCAGGAGCACACAAACTACAGGATGAAGTTGCTAGGTATGTATATCTTCACGATAGATTTTATACTACAGTTCAAACATAGAATGCTCAACTGTATTAAATTGTTTGCAAAACTCAAATTACTGTGATTTCATTATTTTGCTATTTGTATGTACCCAAATTGCTTGGATATTTGTGAACAACTAGTAGGATAGCTGGGCATGTAAATGTTTTTTCTTCATTAGATAATTTTTTAACTCCACTTTATTGACAGTTTGCATATTCATCAATTTCATCTTCATTGACAAAACTGGAAATAAATCTAATGTATCAAAATCTGGTTTGGATTATAAAATATAGGACATACGAGACCTGACATTTATTTATTATCAGTCTTCCATAAGTTACACTTTTATCATATCATTTTTATTTTTTGTTTACAAAAAAAGTCTGCTTTCTGTTATGTATTTTTGAATGAATTTATCAGAATATCACTGAACTTAGTTATAACAATGAATTTCACATAAATTGGTGTGCTTTTGAAATATTTACATGTTGAAATAACCAGGTACTGGAAAAGTATTTAGTTTTTATACAACCATAAAAAAAGATATGAGGTTTTATAATGGTATTGTAGTGATTATTGTTAACCATGTTAACCTTCCCTTAAATTGTAATGACATTTTACTTAGACCAAATATGCAGCTGGGGATAGTTTTGAGTAATGTGGCCCAGTTTAAAAAAAAATGATCAAGGGGGCCAAAATTGGATGTTTTAAAATGTTTTGTTTTATGATATTTTTTATTCATCAGATTTTGATAGGCTTTTTCATTTTGCTCGATAGGAAATTCTCAGTCTGATATACATGATATTCATATAAAGAAATCTCTAATTGCATATAAATGTAACCAATGAGGAGCAAATGCAAAAAAAAATTCATTTGATTTTGATGGGATTTTTTTCATTATACATGTATTCTTTTTATTGTAAATATGAAATCTACATGTATATTAATTTAAATAGAATAAAGGAAGTTTTGTTTTTGATACGAAAAAATATTGTCACAATAATGGACAAGCCTACTTAGGTGTGTCTGTTATTGGAGACAATAGTGTCTGTTATTGGAGACAATATTTGAAGTATCAGAAACAAAAACTTCTATTATTCTTTTTATCGATAATTAACTAAAATATTTGATAGAACAAATTTGATAAATGAAAATCAATTTTCAAGAAATCAGGAGATTGACCATTGATTAGTAAAAGAATTTGTACTACCTTAAAGGTTTTTGTAGATGATATTTATTTGTTTAC
This sequence comes from Modiolus philippinarum, assembly GCA_002080025.1. NCBI lineage: Eukaryota > Metazoa > Mollusca > Bivalvia > Mytilida > Modiolidae > Modiolus > Modiolus philippinarum. The sequence goes on along the minus strand of MJUU01059929.1, from coordinate 91,567 downwards.
ATTGATGCACTGATTGACCGAGTAGGCATGGCCCAAGATACTTTTTGCCAATATTTTTTTCGTATTCGGGCAGTATCAAATACTGAAAATATTTGCCTGACGAGATCAAAGAAAACACATACAAATTATTGATGGATATAAATAAAATACTTCTTTATGAGTGAATACCAAACTACAGTACAAAAATATTTTAAAATTCTAATAGTATATATGCTTATTACAGATATCAGTATTTTCTGCAGTTGAAGAATGATATTGTAGATGGAAAAATACCATTAACTTTAGACCAGGCAATCCGTCTAGCTGCTGTTAGTTTACAAGGTAAAGAATTAAATAACATATAGAAATAGATTGTAACAGTCAAGGTTCTGCAAGTTGTAATAACTGACACACTGGAAAAGGCAGTCTATCTTGCTGCTGTTAGTTTACAAGGAATAGATCTATCAATTTGAAAATTATTTGAACTAGTCAATAACATGTAAGCAATATTAAAAAAAATGTATTGAATAAAGAAGATTAGGGGTATTTTGTATTCTGTTTTGAAATTGTAAGAAGGAGTTAATTCCAATTTCAAGTTATGTATTGATTAAATTGATCCTTGTGATTTCCAAATATATTCCATAAATTACAATGAACTGCTAAAAGATATGTTTGACACATAATAATCTAAAGTTAAATTATGTTTTATATAAGTAAATGTTTATTACATCTACTTGGATAACTATAATATAAAATTATAACCTATTTCAGCTGAATTTGGTGATTATCAAGAGGATAAGAATGCTCAAGACTACTTCAAAGATAATGCCTTGTTTCCAAAGGTAGGAACTTTGTTATATGAAAGCCATTATAAAATATAGGTGTTTTATCATGTTTATGATATATACTAGGTTATAAATAACTGCTTCACTGCATAATGACCATTATGAAGTTTTATAACATATAAAGTTGTAATTTTAGCTACTTAGTATTATATAAAACAAACTAGAGTACCATCAAGTGGATTTGATATTTAACTTAAGGTTTTTGTATCATTCAGAATTAAGAATTTGCATGTTTATCCATATAAAACTTATTAGTAGAAAATCACCACTGTATACCCAATTTTTTAGTAGCCGAAACTTAATACTAGATTTTTGCAAAATATATCAAAAATAAAAATCCTTTTACCACCCCTCTGTTTATAACTATAAAATATAGTTGATGTGACTATACAATATACATAAAACATAGGTAATCAATGATTTAAAAGTTGGCCTTGTTATGGCACATTGTCACATTAAACCAATATGCCTGGGTGCTGATCATGCATTCATATATAAGGTTAGATGATCCATGTATAGTAACTGAGATCTGAACTGGTCTGTAAACTTAAATGGAAGTCAAAGGGGAAATTATTATTCTTATAATGTGCTACAGTGTAGTATGTTAAATGGCAATGTTAAGGTGTCTGCAGGGTATTAATTTCCTATTATAGAATTTTGTAAATTTTTTTGTGTGGAAACTCAATAGTATTATTGTTAAAAATGTGAAATAAAATTGGGGGGGTCTTCGTGCATTTAATCGCAAAATCTGAAATTGAAAAGTTCAAGAATTTACATAGAAATGATAGGGAAAATGATCATATGAGAGGATAGTTTGAAAAATCTATTATAGATTTTTTTCATACTTTGCATGTGTTTAATTATCATTATGTAGTTTACATGTAAAAAATAAAAATTAGGGGTCACCGTTGAAATAAGAGAGAAAAATTGCAAAATGTTAATTTCTCTAGTAATATCTTTGTTAAAATATTTTATCAAATTATCTCCCTTGAATAATTTCTGTGTTCTCTAAATCCAGCAACAGATTTAAAGCTCATGTGTTTTAGCTCACGTTTTTGTAATGAAAATGATATGAAAATGATTAGGAATATAAATTTTAATTACATTTGATTTTTTTTTTTCATTTTGAATTATAATTTTGTTAAATTTCTTAATGAATGAAACCTAAGTGAACAATTATTAGACAAAAATGGTGGAATAATACCACTGAGACACCTTAAGTAAATTATGAATTGTTGTTTCATTCTTACACATTTGTGTTTTGGAGCTGATGAGTCTCTTTTTTTTTTAATTGCTGCATTGTTTACCAAAGAAGTAGAAAATATTCAGTATAAGTCATTGTTTTTCATCTATGGCAAACAGAATCTTTGACCTTTTATGGTCAGGTTGAATGTTTGTACCATGACACCGAAGTATAGAAGTATTCCTTAAATTTGTCTTATCAATATTCATTTGCAGAGTATTTATTGTATTTCAGACAATGTATAAGGAAGAGATTACTGTCACATGGATTAAAAGATTTACATTGTTGATTATATTTCAGACAATGTGTAAGGATGAGACTACTGTCACAGAGATGATGCATGAAGCTTTGAACTGTTATATTAATCTACAAGGTATACATCATGTAAAAGCAGAAATAATGTACATTAAAGAAATCCAGATGATGGATGGTTATGGCATGGATTACTATGCAGCCAAGGTATGACTGAAGGATAAAACTAGCAAATGATAATGGTATTTACACCTATTTAGGGATATTTTATCTTTTATGCAGAATTTGAATGTATATTTATGTCAATGCCTTATTTTTGAAAATTACAATAGGCCCTTTATTATTGTTGTGGAAAATCTTATAATGAAAAGCCTATATTTAATAACATGAAAATATAACAACTGGGTTACAATTACACAAAATTATGCAAAATGAATATATTTTTTTAGCTCACCTGGCTAATGCCAAGGTGAGCTTTTGCCATCACTTTGCGTCTGTGGTCTGTCCATTGCCTGTCCAGCGTGAACTTTTCATTCAAAGATCCTCTCCTCTGAAACTACTGGCCAATTGGAACCAAACTTGGCTACAATAGTCCTTAGGTGGTCCCCTACAAAAAAGGTGTTTTTCTTGTCCACGCTGTATCCAAGATGGCCGCCAGTGGGAAACATTATTTTAACATTGGACCCTATGGAAAACACATTCAAAGATCTTCTCCCCTGAAACTGCTAAGCCAGTTTGAACCAAACATGGCCACAATACTCCTTAGCTGGTCCCCTACAAAAAATGTGATTTTCAGGTCTGTGTTATATCCAATATGGCCATCAGCGGGAAACATTTTTTTAACATAGGACCCTATGGGAAACACATTCAGAGATCTTCTCCTCAGAAACTGCTGAGCCAATTGGAAGCAAACTAGGCCACAATAGCCCTTAGGTGGTCCCCTACAAAAAGGAGTTTTTCAGGTCTGCACTATTTCCAAGATGGCCGCCAGGGAAACATTGTTTTAGCATTTGACCCGATTTGAAAATGCATTCAAAGATCTTCTCTTCTGAAACTGCTATGCTTGTTGGAACCAAACTTTGCTACAATAGTGCTCAGTGGTCCCCTACAAAAAAGATGTTTTTCAGGTCCACGCTATATTCAAGATGGCCGCTAGCGGGGAACATTGTTTTAACATTGGACCCTAATGAGAAAACACATTCAAAGATCTTCCCCTCTGAAACTGCTGAGCCAGTTTGAATTAAACTTGGCCACAATAGTCCTTAGGTGGTTACCTACAAAAAGGATGTATTTCAGGTCCATGCTATATCCAAGATGGCTGCCAGCAGGAAACATTGTTTTAACATTGGACCCTATGGGAAAACACATTCAAAGAAATTCTCCTCTGAAACTACTGAGCTGGTTAGAACCAGACTTGGCCACAATAGTCCTTAGGTGGTCCCCTACAAAAAAGGTGTTTTTCATGTCTGCGCTATATCAAATATGGACCCTATGGGGAAACACTTTCAAAGATCTTCTCCTCTGAAACTGCTAAGCCAGTTTGAACCAAACTTGGCCACAATAGTCCTTAGCTAGTCCCTACAAAAGAAGTATTTTTCAGGTATGTGCTATATCCAAGTAGGCTGCCAGTGGAAAACATTGTTTTCACATTGTTCCCTATGGGAAAATACATTCGAAGATCTTTTCCTCTGAAACTGCTGAGCCAATTTGAGCCACAATAGTCCTTGGATGGTCCCCTGCAGAAAAAGGGGCCAAACTTATACCTGAAACATTTTCGAGGGTCTTGTCCGCTGAGACAACTTGGCAAAATGGAACTACAGTTTTAATTTAGATCCGTTAACAAAGACTATCTATGTAAGCCAGGACTAGGTGAGGGAAACAGGCTCTTGAGAGCCTCTTGTTAATGGTGTTCATTTTGATGTAATTAAACCCCCTTAAAAGCATACTATACATGGCAAAATATGGACATTAAACAAACTTGTATGCATAATAAAAGTTTTTGGAGGAGAAGCAGTATATATTTTTGGGGGGAAAAAGACAATGAGACATTCAGTACTGAACAAATTTCTTTTATCTTACTGTATTGTAATTTTACATAGCTAAATTTCTGTCATGTGTTTCATTGTGAACATTGTGAATCTGATTATAATAGTTTTATTGATATTTAGTTTTTCTTTCAATAGGATGAAAAGGGGAGAGAATTATATCTTGGTACATTTTATCAGGGAATATTTGCAAGATACCTTCATGGAGAGGCAACAGTGTTTTTCAGGTTTGTATTGTATACTGAGGAAAGTTCGTAACAAAAGACATAAATTTATTTATTATATTTTAAAGTTTTAATTTTTACGTTGGGGTAATTTTCACTGTATTTGCTTTCAAGAAAAATCTAGAAAATTTTCCCAGCGCAAAAAGTCTGGTTTTGACGTAAAAGCAGTTGAGTATAAAAGTCTTTGAGCGCAAAAATAGCCCTGTCGTGAAATGTTTGTCTAACAAAATTGCGAAAATATCCATGTTTACAGTGTATCTTTTGACATCCATAACACTTGTATTTCTTTGAACTTGATGGATCATATCTGAGTAGCTCTTAAATGTGCTTCTAAATTTTAATACTGAGATCTTTTAACATTGCATAATATTTTGTATGTTTTACTGAATTTTTTTCCTGTGAGAGCATTTATTTTGACTGTAAAGACCTGTTATGAGCATTTCTTTTGTTATTAGCTCACCTGGCTATGCCAGGGTGAGCTTTTGCAATCACTTTGCGTCCGTCGTCCGTCCGTCTGTCGTCCGTCCGTGAACTTTTCATTCAAAGATCTTCTCCTCTGAAACCACTGGACCAATTGAAACCAAACTTGGCCACAATAGTCCTTGGGTGGTCCTCTTTAAAAATTGTGTCGCTCAGGTCTGTACGTCATCCAAGATGGCCGCCAGCTGG
>MJUU01059929.1:59307-69922 GCA_002080025.1 Modiolus philippinarum | reverse complement strand
CCCCCCCCCCCCCCCCCCGAAGGTTTCCGACTGATAACTTGTGAACGAAATAACATGAGGTCTTCAAACTTGGTATGCAAGTTGTTTACCACAAAAATCAGGTTAAGTTTGATTTTTGGTTCAGAAGTCCCAAGGGGTTCATGAGTAATGCCCTTGACACTTTGAAATTTTGCAAATTTTAGGGTTTCCGACTGATAACTTGTGAACAAAAAAAAATAACATCTGTCTTCAAACTTGGTATGTAAGTTGTTTACTATAAATCTCAGACCAAATTTGATTTTGGGTTCAGAGGTCCAAGGGGTTCTGGAGTTTTATGCCCCTTGAAACTTTAAAATTTTGCAAATTTTAGGGTTTCGGACTGATAACTTGTGAATGAAATATCATAAGGTCCTCAAACTTGGTATGCAAGTTATTTACCACAAAACTCAGGTCAAGGATGATTTTGGGTTCAGAGGTCCAAGGGATTCATGAGTTGTGGCCCTTGAAACTTGAAATTTTGTGAATTTTAAGGTATCCGACTGATAACTTATGAATGAAATAACATACTGTCTTCAAACTTGGTATGTAAGTTGTTTACTATAAATCTCAGACCAAGTTTGATTTTTGGTTCAGAGGTCCAAGAGTTCTGGAGTTATGCCCCTTGAAACTTTGAAATTTTGCAAATTTTAGGGTTTCCGACTGATAACTTGTGAATGAAATATCATACAAATTTCAAATTTGTTAGTAAGTTGTTTATCAAAAAACACATCCCAAGCGTAATTTGGGGTTCAGTGGTACATAGGGTCCTGGGGTTATGCCCGTTTTCACTTTAAAATTTTGTGAAACATGGTGGGGTATCATGGTATGCACCATTACTATTTTTTTAATTTAAACACAGTTTGACCTCAATAGCTGGAACAGCCATCTAGCTAGAACTGCTTTCATCAGTCCTTTGGGTGTTGGAGCCATCAAGTTTGACTGTATCTTATACTTATATTCTGAAAGAATAAGAGGGAATCACTATGCAGAAATTTCTGGTACATTACTGTAGGTAAATTCGTTTTAAAAGTTCAGAAATAAAAACCTTTAATTTGTTATTTCTGTATATTCAAATATATTCTGTATATTTTTCTATACAATTCATCATATATTTAACATTTAGACATAATTCCTCCCTTGTTCCATAACATCATCATCATCATTAGTGTCAGGGACATACCCAAATTAACATACATTTTATCATATTTAATTGACTAAATAATGATATCTAATTATTGTAATTATATACAGTACATGTATATAACTCGCTGACTTCTCAGTACATTTTACTTTGAATTGAATTTAATTGTTTTACAAAGATTGTAAAATATAGGGTTGATCAATAAAAGCAAAAGTTAATGAACTAATGCAATTCAATTTCTTGAATATAGCTTTGGAGAAATGGAGAAAGCCTAAATCTAAAGAAATTTTCATTGTCATAACAGTGTAAAAAGTACATGAAAAAACATTCTGAATTCTAAATGCAGGAGTGTTATCTTGAGACAATTATGAAATTGCATGTGTAGAATCTTGCCATTTAAGTTTTCCTGTTGTTTGACAGACTATTACTTTATTGCTATTTTTTTTTGTTGAGTGTTTACAACCCAAAAAAAACAGATCATTGCAATGTTTTAATTGTAATCTTATACCAACTATTTTGGCTGTTGTGATACCAATCTACAAAAAAGTAATCCACTTATTCTGACTTTTCTTACATTTTGACACTTCAGTTGCTTCAAAAATATGTATTATTTGTTGGACATCTTAAAAAGGTAGTACTCACCTCTGGATAAGACCTAATTCTTACTGTGTTTCTATGGTGAAAGCATTCTTGTATATGTATTTAAGTTTTCCAAGAATAGGGACATATTGCAAATATTTTGCATCATTCTTATTTGAATATACATGTAATATGAATACCTAGTTTATCTGATATCAAATCTGGCACATTTTGATGTTTCCATTAGAATAGTTACTGGTATGAAACCACAGTTTTTAGCTGCTTATATAGTATTATTACATGAATTTTCTGATTGGTCGTTAGGTCACTCTCAGGTTACGTTAAATCGTGATATTTCCGCTTCTAGACTTACATTCTAAAAATAGACCAACAGCGGTCATGCGGAATGAACAGCGGTCATGCTGAATGTGATAGTGCACGGTTTTAGCCTAAAAATAGAAAATGAAAGTAGAATGACACAACGACAAATCATATTGTCCTGATTGTTCGTTTTAATTTAATAGCTCAATAATACACAACTGTCAATTCTTAATAAAGCCAGTAATTGAATTCCATGTTTAGTTTTGATTTTGCTGTTGTAAATATAAAAAATTGTTAATCTTGAGAACTAAACATTTTTCAAGTATAAATATTGTGGTATTAAAGATGTTTAGAGTGTGTACTGGTATTAAAGATGTTTAGAGTGTGTACTGTAAAAAAAAACAACAGTTTATTCATATAATAAATCAATTAATGACTTTGTTATACGTCGCCATCATGATTTATCAACCCTGAAAAATGTATATTCACCTCGCCTATGGCTTAGTGAATATTTCATTTTATCGGGTTGATAAATCACGATAGCAACTTATAACAAAGTCATTAATTGTATATTATTACATCTTTCAAGGAAAAAAATTATAATATGTAAGGCTTATCATTGACCCTCAATAGGCACTTCTCCTTATCATTGACCCTCAAAAGGCACTTCTCCTTATCATTGACCCTCAAAAGACACTTCTCCTTATCATTACCTGAAACAATATTATCAACCTCCAATATACCAAAGCTTTTTGCTGAATTTACTTCAATACTTATGTACTACAAATATATCAATTTTTGTAGTGGATTTATTTTTGCTAGTTACGCAGTTATCTTGAAAAACAGTGCCTTTGAACATGTTGAATTTATGTTATGTATGGTTAAGCTTAAAGTTACTCCTTAAAACCACAAAAATTGATACCATTACTAGAAACCTTGAAAATCAGCAAACTACATTTTCAGTATTTTCATTTAATATTGGTTATTGCTGGAAATGTTGATATTTTAAGTGGAATAAATACAAAATAAGGAGTTGGTATGTAAAATACCTTGTTATATGATACTGTGAAAGTACTATTGTTCGTGGGGTTCCAATTTTTTGTGGATTTTGTGGTTTGCTAAAATCATGAAATTAAGTTCCAAACGAAATTTCTTTTTTGCATGGAGTTAAATGTATAAAATTCAAAACCACGAATTTCAGTATCCATGAAATAGTGATATTTATCAAAACCACGAAAATTGATGTCCACGAATAAAAGTACTTCCACAGTAGTATCCACAGAGAAATGATCTTGTAGTGGTTTCATTGAACAACATAACAAGTAAAAATTAGAAGTATGTGTAATAATATATTTTAATTTTAAAGTGGTTTTATCTTATTTAGAGACATGCCACCTGGTGCACATACAGACTTCATAGATCCATTGGTAAGTTGATATCATCTGTCATTGTGTCACGTGCATCCACCCAGTGGCCATATATAATGATCACTATCTGTCACATGATTCTCAGGAATCACATTTCCAAGCCCTCTGCAATTTGGCATGGAGTATCGGTATTTGGACCTATATTGTGTAAGAGAGTTTGGGATATCTTGCATGCCCACTATCTGTTCAGCTTCAATTGAAGAGATTGATTTCAAATTTGATATGCAGGCATGCAGCCACTAAATGATCAGTTGTATGGAACCTCATTTTTGTTGACAGAATAATAAGTGGCAGCAGAAAACAATAAATAAAAAATGAATAAATAAAAATTAAAACTCTCAAAAAGACATTGAAAATGATAAATAGGAACTATTTGCACCAAGAAGGCAGAAGATTTTGAACAATTTAAAAGTGTTGCTCTCATTAAATACACATTTTATTATTATTATTAAATTGTACTTTACAGATGCAGTCACAAACATCTTTAACATATTCCCAGAATTCTTACCAGTCACATGATCAAAGATTTGAACAAGGTAAAAATTACTGTTGGAGGAAGAAAGAATACATGCTAAGCATGTTCATACAACACTTCAGGAAAACATATTTGTATAGTCTAAAACATTGCATATATGCTGTGTCATAAATGTCAGAAAACAGATGGTATATTCTCAGAATAAAAACAGAAAGAAACACTTAAACCTCTCTTTATGGAATTTTGAGTAAACCCAAAACCTACATAAACCAAATTTCATGTTTAACTCAAAGTCTTTTGAATCTGCACAAATCAACTGTATTTTCCGAATTCTTCTCTCACTCAGAGGGTTTTGGTTTAAATAAGTTATTGATGGGTTATGGAACTTTAAGAAAAATCAAGTTGGCATTGAAACTAAACTTTAATACTGTTATATATGCAACATGTTAATGCTAGTAAAAACATGGAAATTTAATATTAAAAAAGTATTAGAAATTTATAAAAGATTTTTATAAAGAAAACAGGGTTTGGGGTTTTAAAGCTTCAAAACAAGATTATAAAATTCTTAAGCATGAAGGCAACTTAGGTTTCCAACCATCAACATAGGCAAAGAGCAGTTACAAAAGACAGCTAATCCCTTTGTGGTATATTGTGTTTTTTGTGTTAAAGTAAGTATGTTTTGGACTACAGACGAACTATTTGCTGAGATTGTATAACATCAAGTAAATATAGACAATTTTTGTAGTATTCTAACCCTTAACACAAGTCACTCATGGAGTGTGTACCAAAATGCCCATCCTTGTTCATGTCAACTTCATATAGTATAATGGTTATTTCTGATTTAGGTGTCAGATATTTATGAGTATCAATGATTGATCAAAATTCATAAGAAAATAACTGAATAATAAAAATTGTAAAGTATTTATGATGTTTTTATGCAATTAACTGTCTCTGGTATTATTTTCCAAACATATGAATATGAATGAGTTTTGAGAGCTTCCAAAAAGTACAGACATACAGCTTTATTGATTTTAAGGTGGTACGGGGGTCTAAAATTCTGCCAGATAGAATTTTCTTATTTTTTCATGATTTATCCTTTGTTATTAGAGCATACAAAAAATAAAATATGAATAAGGGGTCACCGGCCATATAAGAATGAAATATGAAATGTAAAAATCTGCTATTTTGGTTGAAATAATAGGGAAATTTAGCGAATTTTAACAAAATTTTGAATTATTTTAGTTACATCAGATATAATTTTTTAAAATTTGGTAAATTAATAGCTCAATTTCCATGAAAAAAATTTGGGGGTCTCGGAATTTATTTTTGAATAAATCGCAAAAAACTCATTTTTTCCTATTATTTCTATACAAATTATCTCCCCTTAATGGAACAGGTTCAATATTTTGCGTGCTTACTTAATAAAAGTGGCATATTTCATCAAATTTAACTATTATAAGATATTGGAAATGGTTTCGGCAATGTTCCCATAGTGAATTCCATTTTAAGTCACATGCGCAAGAATGATGCGCAGTTTAAAACTCCCGTACTACCTTAAGTTAAAATTCTGTCAGTGAATAACAAGTATGAGTCATAATGAAGGCTTAAGTTATTCAATGACAGGGCCTAATAGCTATTATTTGGAGATGATTTGTTTTGTGTAAAATAAAAATGAATACTTTCAGATTTATCACAGTCTACAACTACATCTGCCGAGGACTTCTTTAGACAGTCACAGCAGAGTTTAGAAACAGGGAGTCGTAGATATAACGAAAGCCTTGATTCACAGAATAGTCCCACACAACCAGACCCAAGGGCTGCATTATTACCTGCCTATAGACCAAGTCCAAGTTATGAACAAGTAATGAGAAGTCGTATGCAGCAACAAAATAACAATATTGCTAGTTCTCAGTTATATTCTTCTCCACATGAAAATATGACGTACAGTCAGCCAGACATTGGGTCTGATATTTCTAATTTTAGTCGTCCAGAAAGTGATTATGTAAATAGTGAGACTATTCACAATTACAATAATAATACATTATATGCAAATGTGTTTCCAGAGGAAAAACAAAACTACTTGCAATACCGAGAACGAACCAGTAATTTGATAATGCAGCCTACTTATAGTTCTCCTGAACTCACAGGACTACCACAGGAATACCCCTCAGAAAATATCTTCCATGATCCTTTACCATTTCAGTATAAACCCCCTCCTCCATACCCTCGGACTAGTAGTAGTACGCCTGATCTAGCTGTACAAACAATTCGTACTAATATAAGTGATAGTCCTGATCTTATTTCTCGTAAAAATGGGGGATTACCTTGTCAAGATAACGACTCTATCAACGAAGAGAGAATTAGTGAACCTATAAATGAAGAAATAATCAGTGATTCTTTAAATGAAGTAAGAATTCAGGATGATGAAACTGTAGAAGAAATAAATGAACCCGGTGATCAAACTGTGATTCCTCCACCAGTGATTTCTGTTAGTCATGTTGAAAATGACGATGCATCGAGTGATTATTCTGGAAGTATAGTTCATATGAAGGATGTGGAAAGTGATATAGACGAAATTCCAAATAAATCTCCAGATGAAGGTAAACCAATTCAAATAAAATATGTAGCACCTGACAAGGCTCCACCCCCGTCTACTTCAAAAGAAGTAGTGACACGGAGGGAAAGTTTTCGGCGTTTAATGATTGCTAGATCAGGACAGTTTAATCCAAGTGGTTTGTGTTCTGATGAAAATACTGCCAATACATCTACAGATACAGCAGTCATTCCTGAAGTAACATTAGAAAAACAGAATGTTGTAGAAAATCCTGTGGAAGCTTTGATAAAATCTGACAGTACACAGGAACCAGAGGTTGAAGAGGACAAGGATACAGATTCAGATTCTGATCAGGTAAGTCACAGTACAAGGTTTCAGAATACATGGATAACAGGAACAGATATTCTAATATTCATCAAGCAAATCTATAAAATGCACAGCAGAAGGATGAAGAATACAAGAAAGACAGAAAAACAGGTTCATATCATTATTTGTAACAGACAAAGACAGTGAAAAAAGAAAGGAACAAAAGATTTGTAATTACAAAAACAAAGTCCATAGACATGGCCAAATGAAAACACAGAAAAACAATGATACAAGACAGTCACAAAACAATGGCAGTAGAATACCAAAGGAACAAAGCACAAGATTACATAAATCAAAGTCCAGAGCCAAGGCAAAAGTAAGAACACCAGAAGAAGGAGACCAAAGACGTTACACACCCACAAAACACACAAACACTTCAAATACAACACTTAAAAACTAAAGAAATAAAAGTGTAAACTCTCAAAAAACAGAGTTATATCAGGTGCTTCGAATGGGTAAGCATGTCCTTCTCTATATATAGCACCTGTCACACAAAACATGGAAATCATAATAAAGACACAACATTCAAAACCAAGGCACCTACAGTTTACACTCCCATAAAACGAGAGGGACAGAAGCAGTATTAAGAATACAAGGACAACAGGTATACAGATTTTGTCCTTTGTATATTGATTGCCATGATTGACAATTTTTTGCTGTTTTTGTGATTACCTTTGAAAAGCATAAAATAATACCCTTGAAAAGATGCAACTACATTTTTAAGGTAGTTCGAGTCTGATAAAAATATTAGACAGAATTTTTTTATTTTAAGATAGATATGTAGTTCTTAGCCCATTTGTTCAAAAAATAAAATAAAAATCGATTGCGCCATGTATTAGTGTCGATCTACCTTAAATGATAACTGAATATTAATACCTGTGCTTTTGTTGAATTATCAGAAACTGCAAAAATAAGTAGTCAATTTAACAGATTTACAGTGCCAGCACATAAGTACTCGAACACAAAAAGACACGGAAATAGATTCAGAATGCTATCTTGTAATTCCATATAAGTAACAACACAAAGGGACCAGAAAACGAGAAGACAGGGATACAGATTCAGATTTTGATTTAATAATATGTCACTATAATTCACATTATTATACCTTACATAATAAAGAATCAACTCTATTGGTATAGGGATAATCACATAACATGAGTAATCTATTATTCACTGGGGAAAAATTCCATAAAGTTACAATTTCTGCAGAATGACCTTATTATTACCCAATGAATAACCCCAGAAAGTTACAAAATCCACTGAGGAACCCAGTTTTGAACATTCAACAACCATTTGAATATTTTAAGGTACTGTAGAAAAACCTTGCACAGGTGTTGTGTTTAGTACACCTGGCTGTAGAATGGGTGAACATTTGTTATCACTTGTCCATCTACAATAGAATTCATAATGATATTTTCAATGTAATTGCATCTTATATAATTAAGCTGCATTATGATTCATTAATAGTCGTGGTATTTTTTGGCAAATACCCTTTCACTTAGGTGCTTTTAGTGGTATTTGTTCCGTAGTCATCTGTGCATTGTGATGATAGAGACAATTATGTAATACTTTGTTATTTCGTTGTTTTAGGATGGTACCATAAAGCTTAGGATGGGGCCATTAAAAATGGCTGCAATGAATGGATTAACAATGTCAAGGCCAATGGTGCTGGCTTTAATGAATGATGAAAGTAGAGCTCCAAAAGATGAGAGGGTCAGTAATTATATGTTTTTTTTTCAAGAAAGTAGCATGAATGAATTTTTACACACCACAATTATAGTCTGGGTGTATATAGGAATCACCCTGTCTATACATCAGTCTGTCCTTCAGTCCATGTATCTTCTCAGCGCATGCTCTCCTAAATGGCTTCTTTGATTTTGATGAAATGTTACACAAGTGTAGTACACCACCTGAGGATGTGCATGAAGTAATAAGATTGTTGCACAAAATTTTGAAGGGGAGATAAATTATCTTTGATTTTTTTTTTCTGTAAAGAAGAAGGGGGAAGAAAGTTGTTAGCACATGCCCTCTTAAACTCGTGCTTGGATTTTGATGAAATGGTACAAAGTTGTAGTTGATAAGCATGAAGTTATATGGTTGCTGCCTGAAATTTTGAAGGGGAGATAATTTGTCTTTGAATATTTTATGGAAAAATGGGAGAGGAACCTTATCAGCACATTTCCTCTTAAGCAGGTGCTTGGATTATGATGAAATGGTACACAGTTGGTATTATACCACCTGGAGAGATGCATGAAGTAATCTGGTTGCTGTCTGAAATTTTTAAGGGGAGATGATTTGCCTCTGAATATTTTCTGGAAAAAAGGGGAGGTGTATCATTGTGTCAATACTTGTATTGTGTCTGCACTTGCACTGTGTCCACACACATTTGAATTTGCACTTGTCATATTGATTCAGGGGTCAATGAGCAGTAGTATTACTGACTGCCAATTGGTGACAGCTCTAGTTGAAATTAACTGGGAACATATGCATAATCAGGGAAGCAGTTATTTATTTATATTTTAGTAATACTAACAGATGGACTGTTTATGAATATGTATAGATTGTTCTTTCTTGAATACTCAAAGTTCTTAGCTAAAATATTAACTAAACTGCATGATAATAGGGCAATATTCATGACGGCATCTTGTTTTACAATGGACAGCCAATGAGTTGGAATTTGCAGAAATATTGAAACAGATATAAACTTAGGAGAGAAATATAAGTAGTCTAGTATTATAACAACAACAATAGTCCATTAACAAACATTTTGTCACAAATACCGTACAGCGTGTAATTTTCGCAAGGTTCTAATTATCGCTATATTCGTGAGGTTTCTGGAATCACGAGAATAAAAACTCGCGAAATTAAAATCAGTTTACCTTTATACATGTTTTCCCTTTCTCAAGTTTCTATTCACGAAATATGATTACTACTAAAATTTAATACCCCTCTTTGGGCAACAAATAGCGAAATTTGGCAACTTTGAAAATTACCAGTGCTACAAGAGGCAAACATACATTACTCAACATTAGTACAAGACATAGATAAAACATTAATATAATAATATTTCATGGTTTGTTTGCAATTTGAATGAGTTCAAAATAAAGCAAAGATTTAGTACTTTTGAAAATGATAACTTGCATGTACTTGGTATACTGTGTTTTTGGTCTATGATGTTGATGTTTTCTTAATTTAACTCTTGTTTTATAAATTGCTGAAATAACTGCTGTTTCTTCATAAAGTCAAAGGCAAGTTGTTTATTATCATAAATTTTATTTTGTTTTTCAGAGAAAAATTTTGGAGACAAAATTGTCTGAAAATTTAGTTTTTAAGGAATTTGAAGAAATTCCAAAGAAAAATCCCAACACTGATTGTTCTGTAGCAAAACTTCCAGAAAATGAATCTCGTAATCGGTTTAAAGATGTACATCCTTATGATGCAACCAGAGTAAAGTTAACACCAAGGAAAGACAACCATTCGGGGTACATTAATGCATCACATATAAAGGTAAATCTTGCATGTGATAAGTGTCAACTCGAATTCGTTGAATCTTGATCTATTATGTTATGCATTATTTTTTTTTCTAAAAGCAAAGTGTAAATCATGAAAATATCAGAAAATTCTATCTGACAGTTTTTAAACCCCACGTACCACCTTAAAGTGATAATTGGATTTCAGAAATAATTTACTATTTTAAAACATTATATGCAACATAATTATATCATTTTTATCTC
>MJUU01059929.1:37514-57881 GCA_002080025.1 Modiolus philippinarum | reverse complement strand
GAGTGTGGTGGTATATAGCTACTTTTTATATACAATTTCAGCTATCTGTGGGTGATAGAGTGTGGTGGTATATAGCTACTCAAGCTCCTTTACAAAGTACAGCCATTGATTTTTGGCAGATGGTTTGGGAACAAGAAGTGGATGTCATAGCTATGTTAACAGATTTAGTGGTAATATCATTTATAAGTATGCATACCTTTTTGCATCATATGGGGTGAAATCAAGTGGGAAATTTATTTTTATGTTTTCACTATCGACCAAGTGCGAATCAACGAGATCATTAGTCAAAAAAATACATGCGATTGTTGAAAAAGTCATTATTACTGTCGTAAACATTATTGATTTTATGACAGTAATAATTCCTTTATCAGAATCGCACCTATTGTTTAGACTCTGATAATGATCCCATCAATTCTCACTCGGTCTATAGGGGTTTTGTCTAATGAATAAATTAGAGGATTTATATGTTGACAAAAAATATACATTGTGTAATATTACCCGAAAGTTTGCAGTTGATGTGGAAATGTGTAGATGTTCACATCAGAGAATGCCAATTGATTTTTCATGGGATTGATGAAATGTTCTGTTCATTATCTTACATATTAAAGTTTTGTCAACAATTAATTCTGTTAAGGAGGTCAATTTTTAGAATACTTACCTGTATAATTGTTACAGTTATTAAAACATCGAGATACAAACTATATGTCTATAGATCTAACATTATTGGTTTGCTATTAAACTATTGAGCAGGATATATATGAGCGTAATACTATCTATTTAATTACAGGAAATGGGAAGACAGAAATGTTATTCATACTGGCCACAAGAAGTTGGACCTGAACATAAAATTACTTTTGGCCAGGTAATGTGTAAATTCAGTGAGAATATCTTGTAGTAACTTAATTAGCTTGACATGTCAGTCTTGATATATATCAGCTATGTTCCTGGATCAGTCTTTCCTCATTTACTTATGTAATATAGACTGTCCAAGGGATAGCAGTATGGACTGACATGGTAATGTGTGAGTGTACGAGGGCATTATTGATGTGTCAGTCTATATAGCTTTCCCAAAATCTAGAGCAGTGAATAGCTTGATAATTCTCTACATATAGGCACCGGTAGCTACTGTGTTTTATTGAAGAACATTGAAAAAATAACTTTCAACAATTATTTTGTTAACATTGAATAACAGCTGCATGAAAATCAGCAAATTCTACAAGTCTCTGGTTTGGAAATTTTATTTTAGTTGCATTTAACACTTTAATTATTTGCAATAATTAATATCCATTCTTCATTCAACGTTTGACATGTATGAATACAACAAGTAGTACTAAAGCATAGCAGTGCGCACATGAAGTCTTCACAGTGACCTGATAATATCTTGATTATATCCAGTTTAAAAATACTTCAACTGACATAATCAGCACTGTATATCAAAGGCATAGATTAATGAATACCACCTGACCACCTCTACACCAATCAGGAAATAGTATTTTAATTTTTATCCCAATACAAATCAGATTATTTAGTAAATGTATTTAAATTTTCAACCAACTGTACCATATTCATGATAAACAAATTTGTACCATTGTATCAAACACAAATAGACCATTTTGTTCTATTTGGATTGTACTTAGTTAAACTTGTCTGTTAAAATTAAACATACATAAAGTTCTTTTGATTGTCTCAATCCATGTAGTAATATAAGTAAACAAGACCATTTTTAGCTCACCTGGCATAAAAGGCCATGTTAGCTTTTGCCATCACTTTTCATCCATCCTCTGGCGTCCGTCCGTCAATTTCAAAAATTTTCTTCTCTGAAACTGCTGGGCCAAATTTAACCAAACTTGACATGAATCATCACCAGGGTATGGCTTCTCAAAATTGTGTTTGATTACATGGCCGGTGTAACAAAATGGCCACCACTGCTAAAAATAGAACATAGGGATAAATTGCGGTTTATGGCTAATAATCCGAAAGCTGTTACAGATATTTCAAAAATTTGAAACAAATTAAAATGATCAGCATGATGAAATCTACCTACCATGCAATTTTGAAGAAAATCTGAAACCCATCTTGGAGTTGTAGCCCTTTTTCCATAAAATTTGCAAAATTTGTGCATTTTTTATTTTTTATTAGGAAAGGTATGTATCAATACCTTTCATAATGTGATCACCGGCAGCAGCCAACCTCACACATGAGAACTATCCACATCCTAAAGAATCCTTTTTCAAAGCAAATATTTCATTTAAATCTGAAAAACACTGAATATCAGCTGAAATTTTTCAAGGAAAAGTGATTTGAATGCTTAAATATTTCATGGCAAGGTTGATGTAAATTGATTTTTCACTCTTACATGCTTTTGATTTTGGTCGTATGTAGGAATTTATTCAATAATTTGCATCTTTATTGTGAATGACTGAGGCTATGTAGTTATTCACATCAGGCTTTGTATGTATAAATGAAACACAATTGTGATATTACCACAAAGTAACAACAGATTGGAAGTTTAATACCTCTCTCAATGAAATTAATATAAGAAGAAATGGTAAATCACAACAATGTCCTTGTTTTGTAACTCTTAATTTTAATTTTCATCATTATCAATCATGTGGCCATTTTGTTTATTATTGCTGTTCTGTTCCCCCCAGGCGGTTTACCTTTTGGTGTTTTGTGAATGGAATGATAAAAGCTGTTCCTTTTGACTACCGGATGAATTATCTTATTATTACCATAGGATAAAAGCTGTTCTTTTTGACTCCCTGATGAATTGTATTACCATAGGCATGTAAACATGTGTGTGTTTGTGGGCTTTTTTGTTGCAAAGTCAGTCATGTACTGAATTATTTTCATTTTAGTAAAAAATGAAGCCAAGTATTGTTTACAACTGACATTTTCAGTTGCAGGATGCTGTTATTGCAATGAACTCAGTCCAATAACAGGGGCAATGTTACAAAATAATAATAGCTCCAACTCACTAAAATACTGCTGGAGCTATTTTGTAACAATCGTGCACTTTTTGAAAAGGGAACATTGAAGCAAGTGCTTGTGGGAACGAAGTTAAGGACGGCAAAATTACAAGTAATTATTATACAATTGCAAGATACATGTACTTGTTGACAGGACACAGCAGGGCCTTACATGCAAGGGTCTGCCTATATACATGTACTATGCATTTTTTTTTGGTAAAAAGTGTAACATTTTGGTATTTACAGTACTAACATTTCCTGATGGGATATTACAGCTCATATGTACTGCAGAACAGTGTCATGAGTCCACATGGGGTTGTATTTTCCACAAAAATTTGCATAGTAGATGGACCCTCACATATAAGGCTTTCCTGTAAATTACTGTCCAAGAGTAGCTCAAAACAAGGAACAATCATACTTAAGGCACAAATTAGAAGTTTGTGAACATAAATTACAAAAAATGTTCATTTGCATCATGGACAAAGTATTCATACTACCAGACATTCTACGTCATAAATACATTTCCATCAGTGCCTTTGGCACTTTGATTTTTAAAAGTCTACCCACCCTGAAATTTTGAAGAAAATCCAAAAACCATTGTTGAGTTATTTTCCTTTTTTTTCACAGAAGTTTCAAAATTTTCATATTTTCGTCTTATATTTCCAAAACAATAGAAGATGAAGGTAAGTATAAAATATTTGCCATGCTGTGATGACTCCAAAACTGAGTTGTCAATTTTAAAAATGGCTGCCAAAAAAGGCAGGGAAATTCAACATTGTCAGATTTCAACAAAATTTGTTTCAAAATAGATGCTGATGTTGCCACTTCAAAACTGGTATTGAAAATTGTTCGTTGACTTCCATTTTCAAAATGGCTGCCAAAAAAAGGCATGAAAATTCAAAATTGTCCAATTTCAATGAAATTTGGTTTCCAAATAGGTATGATGTCCCAACTTCAAAACCGATGTTAGAAATTATTCATTGACTGCCATTTTCAAAGTGGCCACCAGAAAAGGCAAGAAAATTCAACATTGTCCAGTTTCAATGAAATTTGGTATCCAAGTGGATATTGATGTCGCTACTTCAAAACTGGTGTGTAAAATTGTTGACTGCCAAATGGCTGCAAAAAAGGTGGGAAAATTCAACATTGTCCCATTTTAATGAAATTTGGTTTCAAAATAGATACAAAATGTATTGATGTTACGACTTAAGGGAGTACGAGCGTCAGATTTCAGAAGCATTCTATATCCTCGGGTTTTATCCATTCAAACAGTGCTAAAACTTTTTGCACATGGATCACATTTTCTTGGTCATAAGTCACTTTAAAATACATAAAATAGACTGTGTACAAAATTCAAACAACTTCCATTTATAATTTCATATATTTAAAGTCCTATAAACATCTTATGCAAATTTCAGGAAAACTCTAGAGAGATCTCTTTCCCGCCAAAATTTTGACGTCTTATATCTCAAAAATTCCTACATGGATTTTTAAAATTTTTTGCACAAGTTGTTCCATTAGTAGTTCTCTTCAAAACAAAAGGTCAGGATTTTAATTCTAATCACAAAATTTCTGACACTTGTACTCCCTTAAAACTGGTGTCGAAGATTGTTCTTTGACCGCCATTTTCAAAATAGCTGCAAAAAAGGCGGGAAAATTCAACATTATCTGATTTCAATGAATTTTGATTTCCAAATAGGTATTGTGTGTCTTGTCCTTTTTCTAGTTAGTTTACTTTATGTCTATAGGAGTCTAGGATGATGTTTATTTCGCTGGACTTGATTGCTCTTTGTTCAGGGGCCGACTCCGACCTGCCGTTGGGTGTGGGATTTTGTCACTGTTCATTGAAGATCTTATGGTGGCTTTTAGTTGTTATTACTCCCCTTTGGGTCGTTGTCTCTTTGACACATTCCCCGTTTCCCTTCTTTTTTCTATTGATATTGCAACTTCAAAACTGGTGTTGAAAATTGTTTGCTGATGGCCATTTTCAAAATAGCTGCCAAAAAAGGTGGGAAAATTCAACATTGTCTGATTTCAATGAAATTTGGTTTCCAAGTAGATATTGATGTTGCCACTTCAAAACCGATGTTGAAAATTGTTCGTTGACCACCATTTACAAAATGATGTCTCAACTTCAAAACTGGTGTTGAAAGTGGTCCTTACAAAGAAACTTTTTTGTCAAATAGCCCAACAAAGAAATAGTAAAACATGATCAGACTTTAAATACAGTTCAAGATATTGGTGATGTTCAAGCTACCAAAGTTTGAGAGACTGAATATCAACCGTATAACTTACAATGTTAACTTGATTTTGGCAACTGAAAGCCAGGTGAGTGATACAGGCTCCTGGGAGCCTCTGGTATAGCATACTAACATTATTGAATATTGTTTTTCAGTTTGAGGTAACGTTGCTGTTTTGTAATGATTCCTTATGTTACATTACAAATCGTGTATCTGTTGTACATACACAATCAAAGAAGGAAAGACAAGTTTGGCATTTACAGTATACTGATTGGCCAGATCATGGTTGTCCTGACGATATGTATGGATTTCTGGGTAAGTTATACTGATTGTCAAGATCATAGTTGTCTTGACAGAGGGTATGAATGCCTTTCACGGATAACTGTGAAACAGCTTTTTCTGCTACCGTTAAGGTCTTAATCAATCAAATTTTTACTGTTAATCGCCAAAAGTACTAGCTTGATCAATAAAATTTTTACTGTTAATTGCCAAAAATACTAGCTTGATTCATGAAAGGGCTAGAAATGTCCTACCGTTTACCTCATATGACTGAAATTTTTACTGTTAACCATCAAAAGAGTACCCCCATTCACACCCTCTTTACAATATATATTGATTTCTGGGTAAGTATACTGATTGTCTAGATTATATTTGTCATGGCAATATGTATGGATTTCTGGGAAAGTTTACTGATCACACAGATTATGGTTGTCATGGCAATATATATGGATTTCTTGGTAAGTATACTGATTGGCCAGATCATGGTTCTCTCAACGATATGTATGAATTTATGGGTAAGTATATGGATTGGCCAGATCATGGTTGCTCTGACAACATGTATGGATATCTGGGCAAGTTTACTTATAAACCAGAACATGTTTGTCCTGACGATATGTATGGATTTCTGTGTTATGATACTGATTGACCAGATAATGGTTGTTCTGATGATATGGATGTTTACTCATAAACCAGATCCTGGTAAGTATACTGAATGGCCAGATCATGGTTTTCTTGATGATAGGTATCTGGATAGGTATACTGATGCCCTGATCATGGTTGTCCTGAAGGATATGTATGGATTCTGGGTAAGTGGATCATGGTTGTCCTGAAGATATGTATTGGTTTGTTGGAAAGTATACTGATTGGCCAGATCATTGTTGTACAGATGTTCTGTACAGTCGAACCTGTACTAGCGACTCCCTGTCTATAACGACAAACTGCTCATAATGACCTTTTTCATCCCTCCCGAGGAAATTCCCACTTGATTACCTCTCTATAATGACAACCCACCCAATGCGACCAACGACTTTAAGAGAAACCGTCCACACAGCTCATAAAATCCTGTACATAGCGACTTTTGATGCTCCACAAAAACTGGATGTTGACATTCTTTCGCTCTCATCAGATACGTTTTTAGTGAGATTTCAATCAGCTGATATTGTTAACACTGAGATTCATGGTAGGAGAACGAGATTTCTGAATTGGTCAATGAAAACAATGAATTAAAAATAACTTTCATTAATGAGTGATTGATGTTGACATAATTGCTAAGAAAAATCAAATTCAAAAGATGGCATCCCCAAAGAAAAATGGTTTGGATTTAAATCAAAAAGTGGAAGCAATAAAACATTTAGACATTGGAGTGGTCGAAATTTTTTGGATTTGGAAAACCTAGATAAAGAATCTACATAAAGGAATTGCCGAGGTGTTGAACGACTTTGAGAACAATGCCCCTAGATCATGCAAAAACGTACGAGATGCATCACTGGGAATGAAGACATAAACAATCTCTGTGTAGAATAGTTTAAAGATGCTACGAAGTGACGAATTAATGTTACAGGCCCCATGCTCATGGAACAAGCACTTGTTTTTGCTAGTGATTTTGGAATAAATTCATTAATGTAGTTGATGTTTTCAATCTTGAGAATGGCTTGGACCTGTATATTATGACCACCTGACTATAGTGACCTTTTTATCTTTGTCCCTTGAAAAGTCACTATGGAAAGGTTTAACTGTATGTGTTTCTTGGTACTGATTGGCCAGGATATGGTTATTTGACATAAGTTTTGATTTATTAGGCTATTAAAAAAAGAAATTTGTTTTCCAAGCCCTGTCTGCGTCTACCAAAATGTAGCCATGTCAAACTTCTTTCTTGAATTTTCAGCAATGATTTTTTTTATTTTATAAAAGCTCAAAATCTTACAGAAATCTTTAGATATTTTTGGAATTCAGCTCAGAGGTATAGACAAATTATCACAAAATGACATCAAAATTAAATTCAAGTGACATCCAAGAAACCATGAAATAAAAAAATAATAATAAAAAAAAAGATGCCCATCTGCACCAAATCTAAAATAAAATGGCTTCAGAAATGAACAATTTATTTTGAATGGCCTTAGCAATTATACTGATTTATCAGCTAGTAGATGCCCTTCTTATGTTGTTAATTTAACAAAAATAACAGCATTTATGGTATATTTAATGCTCTTTGTCAGATCACAACATTGCTTGTCTTTGCAACATGTGATTGGTGTGGTCAATCTCAGATCACAATATTAATATTCTTTTTTACATGTTTTTCCTGTGTGGTTCCCTGGCGGATTGTGGCATGTGATAATAATTTTCGGCCATTGTAGATGTTTCCTGTTATGCATATTTTTTTTACATTTATACAAACATTTCTGTTGTAGGATTCCTAGATGAAGTAGATTCTGTCCAGAGATTGGCTGAGAGTGAGGAAGGAAGTGGAAAAAAATCTCCCATTGTTGTACATTGTAGTGCAGGTGTAGGAAGAACAGGGGTTGTCATATTAACACAAGTCATGAAATGGTGTCTGGAACATAACCATGTGAGTTCATGTGATAACAAGGCTTCAGTTATGTAATAATAATTTGTGTAGAGGACTTTATTCAGATTTACAGACTGTCTAGGGGCACAATTCTTATAGTGTATCTTTTTACAGATCAAACTTCAGGCAAGGGCTGTAACAAAATACAGGTACATATAAAAGTTGTTACACAGCGAGTCTGTCAATCTGAGATGGATCAATATAAAAGTTGTTATGCAGCGAGTCTGTCAATCTATGATGGATCAATATAAAAGTTGTTACACAGCGAGTCTGTCAATCTGAGATGGATCAATATAAAAGTTGTTACGCAGCGAGTCTGTCAATCTGAGATGGATCAATATAAAAGTTGTAACGCAGCGAGTCTGTCAATCTGAGATGGACCAATATAAAAGTTGTTACGCAGCGAGTCTGTCAATCTGAGATGGATCAATATAAAAGTTGTTACGCAGCGAGTCTGTCAATCTGAGATGGATCAATATAGAAGTTGTTACGTAGCAAGTCTGTCAATCTGAGATAGATCAATATAAAAGTTTTTACGCAGCGAGTCTGTCAATCTGAGATGGATCAATATAAAAGTTGTTACGCAGCGAGTCTGTCAATCTGAGATGGATTAATATAAAAGTTGTTACGCAGCGAGTCTGTCAATCTGTGATGGATCAATATAAAAGTTGTTACGCAGCGAGTCTGTCAATCTGAGATGGATCAATATAAAAGTTGTTACGCAGCGAGTCTGTCAATCTGAGATGGATCAATATAATAGTTACTATTACTTTTATATCATTGAACAAATTCACCATTTAAATAAAAGAAAAAAAATGAACATTTAGGAGCTAATATTTCCTGGAAGTGTGCTTATTAACATATTTGTGCTAATTGTTTCTTCTCACTCTAATGATTAAAGGCTGTAAAAATCAGTGAATGCCAGGCTGTATAACAAACTGGGCTGTAGTGGGAATTGATACAGCCTTCATGATTATGACCTAGAAATTGTAAGAAGCTTGAACTGTGGGTTTAAATACAGCCTCATCATATGAAATATTTGTTACAAAAGTGATATGAAGTATTCTTATTTATATTCTAACTTGTTATTGGTCAAGAAAATGGTATGACTCACATGCTTATATTAAATACACAATCACCTAATAATAAAACAACAGTCACCCTCCAGTGGATGTTTATTCAACAAATGATACCAACCCAAATAATTGCTATTTATAAGTATTAGATATTATATTGAGGTAGTGATCTTTCAAATGGACTCTTTAAAATCAGAGCCCTGCTGCTTCCCTACCACAACATAAATACTGCTGAAAAGGCAATAAATCACACTTTATAATTCAGTTTAAAATTTAATACACATTTATCATGCAAATTAGCCTTGTCTTTAGATACTAATGAAAAATTTAAATTCTACTTTTCAGGACATAGATTTACCGAAAGCTTTAGCAGGAATACGTCAACAAAGAATGTTTATGGTGCAGACATTGGGACAGTATAATTTTATACATAAAACATTAATACAATACCTCAAAAATACAAGGCTTATCTGAGGATGATCACTACAGCAATTTTATACAGAAAACTGTGATACCAAATTGAAGCAAAACATAATACAGCAAACTGAAGCGAGACATAGTACAGCAAACTGAAACGAGACATAATACAGCAACGCATATTGATTGATGCAAAATATTTTTCCGAGGCAATTACAGTAGTTGTACAAAAGCTTAATACTGTTTAAGTATTACTATGCCATTTGTTTCTGTGGAAACATTGTTTACTGTCAAAGATAGCTGTGGTTGTAGCACTATTTTTGAAGGATAACGTTGCAAGTTTAAAATCTATAGTTTATGTCCTGAAGTCCTAAACTCCCAAGTCAACTGTTCAATCCTTTATTTCTGTTTACATACTTCAAATTCATTTATTTTCAAGAATACCTTACTTTTCTGATTTTTAGGGTATGTTTATTAGGATACTATAATATGTTATTTTTGCAACTCGTTTTTTGAGGATACTAAAATTTTTAATAATATAAATTTCATGTGACAAAATAGGTTTTTCCCTTTTTTTGAAACCCAGTGTTGTGTTCATGACAACATATAAAATCAGTAATAAACTTTTCCATGATTAGCATATAGTTATTTGTTGTACATAGATTTTCCAGTAAGTATGGCTTCAGAAACAAACTCTGATTGTGACGTCAAAGTGAGAAAATGCATGTGAAAAACCTGCCAGAAAGTACATGTATAGTCTTCATTTTTTGTGATTGGACATGTTTGGTATACAATGAAATATTATGAATCAAATCTCTTGATAATTCCAAAAGTTTGCTGGATAAATAATGGCTACATCCCAAAGTTTTACTGAAGTTATCTTTCATTTTAATTGTTTATCATGTAAACATTCGTTCTTCCATAAAAATTGTCATTTTAAGTATTATTTATCGTTACAACCAGCATGTACTATGATATTTTTTTTCAGGTTCAAATAACATTAGTATAGGAAATCAAAATTTTGGCTGTCATATTATGGTGTCAGCTTAAATCTTATAAATCTAGCATATGGATCATTATGAAATTACAGTTTAATGTATTTTTTATCAACAGGAAGGCTGCAGTTGGCCAATTTCAGAAATAGTTGTCAAAAAGGGTCAAAGGTATTGTTTTCTTATTTATTTTGACATTAAGCAGTAATTGTATTTCTGATTTTAATAGGATTTCTTTCATTATCTTCCTTATGAAATTGCTTGTTTGGAGTTTGTCGACAGTTTTAATATTATATCAGAATCATTCTTGACAGAAATTGACCCAAAAGAGGCATTTTTTTTTATTTTTGATTTTTTTTCTGTTTTTAGTCTGAAGTTGATACAGTTTTTAAATTGGCTATAAATACTGAATATAACACTCAGTAATTAGATTTTAAAACGCAATACCATTTCCCAACTATATCGGGTCAAAGGAAAGAAATCTTACTAAAACATGGACTTTGTGTAGCTCTTTCCTTTTTCAAGCATTAAAGGGTTAAATATTAACAAAATCTCCCTTTTACTTGGCTTCATTTTTTGTTCTCAGATTTTTATTCCCCCATCACATGAAGTGGGGAGGTATGATGTGATACTCTCACATGTGTCAGTCTGTTTATCCCGAGGTTTATACTTGTCAACAATATAAAAGTGTCTTTAAACTTGATGTATAAGTATTTACCAAAGATAGATATTTGGGTTCAGAGGTCCAAGTATTTCTGGAGTTATTCACTTTGAAACTCTGTTTCTTTTTAGGGTTCATAGAGCAAAACTTGTGAACAAATTGCTGAGTGTCTCAAACTTGGTCTGTAAGTTGTATACCACAAATATCAGGCAAAGATAGATTTTGGATCAAGTGGTTCTAGAGTTATTGCATATTGAAACTTTGTAAATTTTAGGGTTTCTGATGTAAATTTTAGGGTTTCTGATGTAAATTTTAGGGTTTCTGACCATTAATGTTTGAAAAATACTATAGACAGTCTTAAAGATTGGTATGTAGGTTACTTGCCTCTCAATTTAGTCCAAATTATATCTTGGGTTTAGAAGAGAGTGGTTTTATAGTTATGCCCCTTTATTTCACGAAAAAAAAAATGCACTATTACTATTATTATTTCTTATTTGATTTTAATGAGATTTGTTTCTATTCATTAGACATAACCTTTCAGTAATATATCTACAGATTTTGCCTATCTCTGACTGCTAAACTATGTGTGTATGTGTTGATTATGGATAGAGAATTTCACTTTAGCTTTGCCAAAATGCTTCCAAGACATATAGTATCTATCCCAAGGGAAAAAGCGAGATAGGCTGATCTCAAACCCGAAGGCTAAGATATCATGTCCATCCCCAGGCTTGCCAAGGGATGGACAAAAGATTTCTTAGCCTGAGGGTTTGATATCAGCCTATCTCGCCTTTTCAAGAGGGTTTGATACTTTTTCTCGCCTTAACGTTCTGAAATTACTCGCAAAACCATGACCAGGTTTGACTTTCACAATGAAATATCGAAAACGTTCCCGGGAAAAATATGACGTCACAATTGGTATACGTTTACAGAAGCTGGATACTAACTTCGTTTTCAACAATTGGCGCGCAATCTTAAATCTCTGTTTAAATATAAATTGGAAATCTCGATGTTCATGATCAATTGCTGGTTCAAAGGTACATTTTCACTCTTTATATGAACAGTAAGATTTATGACATCAGACAACAAATAATACTGGATAAATTGCATGAACATTCAAAGCGATGGCAGACATCTTGGAATTTTTGCATTTGCTTACGATTGAAGTGAGACAGCCCCCGCAAAGGGGTAAGATAGAAATATCTCACACACCCAAAATCACGAGATATCTCGATCCCATAGGCAAGAAATTTTAAGTTATCACTTGTCCAAATGCACCCTTGTTCTCTGTGCTGTTTTCTTAATCTCTTTGTATCTTACCATAAGGTAAAAGAGTGAAAAAAAAAAGAAGAATGCAAAAAACCATCCTAATTAATTATATAATTTTGAGGCTAGATTACTGGATACCGTATTCGACCGTATTAGCACCCCTGCTCCAATAAGCGCCCCCTCACCCTTTTTCAAAGTCAAAATGCACAAGCGCCCCCTCAAAACTCCCAAACTGCCAAAATTTACTACGTTTTTTGCCGATGTTTGAGTTTTAAGCGGGTATATTATCGCCGTAATTTTAAGAAACAGAATGTTTACATACCTCCCACGACTCCTGAGTAACGATATCTATTTATTTATGCCGAATTCTTGTGATTAATTACTGTTATTTTCTCGTTTCACCACGATTTAAACAACCGGATATAGAACTCAATAATAATGACGGTAGCGGACATGCATAAATTCCGGTTTTGCTGATTCAATTAAGCGCCCCCGTTTTTGAATTTTCTAAGCGCCCTGGGCGCTTATTGGGTCGATTACAGTAAATACTTTTGAAAAAAATATTTTGTGGAATAAAACCTAAATATATTCTTGGTGACTTTGGTGAGGGGATCTCACCCTGAATTCCTGACTTTTAAAATGAGCAAAATCCTGAAATCCTTGACATATTTTGCCGTTTGTTGAATAAAAATATATCGTTAAGGTTCAAAACATGTAATTTTGAGATGTATGATGTGTGTAGGAATTCTCCTTATTGGTTATTCAATTCTGATCCGTGTACAATCAAGTATAATCAAGATTGAATTTTTGGAACCAATTATTGCCATTCCTTTTAAATTTGGAGATAAAGATCCAAATATCCCAGTTTAAAAACATCACTTCCAATATCCTGATTGCATTTTCATTGTAAATTCCCTGCCTTTAAAATAGGGTCATCCTGATTTCCAGAAGTTAAAAAATTGCCAATATTGGTGCGCCAAAAATGGTCTTCCCCTCTCTTCATGGTTAGATCATTGTCCTACTCTATACCCATCTTGTGAGTTTGCACTGTAAAATAGGCATATTCAGAATGTTTTAAAATACACGTTTGTTGCTTTAAATATAAGGTGAACAAGTTAACAGTACTGTCTTTCCAGGCTTGATAATTAGAAATGATAATTATTTACTTTATGCCTAATTAAACAATAGACAAACAATTTATACACTGCAGCCCTAATTTATACAAGGTAAGAGTTATATATAGCTATATGCATATCCTGTCAGTTGTTTGCTGGTACAAACAACATTTATGGTTGTGATCTGTCAGACGATTAAGAAATGTAATGAGAAACATTTGTTAGTTATCCCCCTTTACCAAGTTAGTTATATAGATTGATTTTGCTCTATTCGGCTTTGTTAAATTGGCCATTGTTGGAGCATCATAGTACCTCAACTGCCGTTTCAAATAAAGTGAAATTTTTCACCAATGTTATTTGATATATATAGTGACCCTCCATATAAAAGTTGAGGTCAACTTTCATTTAATATAAGAAAATGCACTCCACTGGAAGTCAGCAAATACAAAAATCCAAGTTTCACTTTCACTGTCAACCTGTGAAATGGTCATGTCATTGTTTTTACCAAAACAAAATTTTTTACACCTTCTAATAATTAAAAATAAAGATTTTTGGGGGTACCTGAAATGTTAAGCTTTCAAACAGTATGCATTTTAATTACTTAGGATGCATGACTATTTCTCAATACAATAGAAATATCCATACTTCAATGATAAAGTACTATTTTATTATTCAACCTCAGCAGACTGATTTCCTGTTTTGGTGGTATGATACCTAAACATGGTCAAAAGGTAGATAATTCAATTAGAATATCAGATTGAAATTCAAATCATCTTCCCTTTGATCATATGAGTAACTTGGTAAAGGGAGATAATTGTTTTTTATACGACTGCAAAAATTTTGCGGCCGTATTATGGTATGGTATGGCGCTGGCGTCGCCGTCTGTGGACAGCATAGCTTTGGTGCTAGTGAACGGATTGTTATCAAATTTTAGTATGATGTTTGTTGGCGCAAACTTAAGCCCGGGTTTTAATTTCGCGTTCCCTGCCCCATCCGTTTTTGAAAAAGAGGCAAAAAGGGGCCAAAAAGGGGTTAAATTAGGTATTTTCGAGTCTGTTGACAGCATAACTTTGGTTCTAGCTGACGGATTGTTTTCAAATTTTAGTATGATGTATCTTGGAACATTCCTGAGAGACTTTTTTTTCCTTTAGTTTTTGGCACCACCCATTTCAGAATTAGGGGCCAAAAAAGGGTTAAATTGGGTGTTGTCTCATATTTTACTGTAGAATCTTTATTATTTATCGGATTTTGAAGGGGTTTCTTTCAGTGTACTCCTTAGAAAATTTCCAATCTGGTGTATGCCTACGGATTTCACGTAGCATGTACCGTTAACGAGATAAATGGGGCCCAAAAGGGGCGAATTTCAAAAATTTCAATTTTTTATTTTTAGTCCGATTTTGATGGAGTTTTTTGCAATGGATTCCTTATGAAAAATAAACTAGTGCTGCACCACAAGATTTTTGATAATTTGTTTCCTTTCCAAGCTATGAGGGGTCCAACAGGACCAAAATTGCAAACATACGGATTACCTAAAATTTTTATTTTTCATTGGATTTCAATGGGATTTTTCATCTTTAGATTCCTCTCATTGTAAGCTTTCAGTAGTATGTCAACAGATTTGGTGTAGCTCTTACCGTTTCTGAGCTATAAGGGGTCAAAGGGACCAGAATTGCAATTTTTAGAAATATGTGAAATCTTATTTTAGATCAGATTTTAATGGGATTTTTTTCTTTGGATTCCTCTCAATGCAAGCTTTCAGTAGTATGTCAACAGATTTGATGTATCTATTACCACTTCCGGGCTATAAGGGGTCAAAGGGGCCAAAATTGCAATTATAAGAAATATGCGAAATTCTCATTTTTCATCAGATTTTGATGGGATTTTTTCTTTGAATTATTCTACTTACTATTTTGGGTCCAGCTTATTACTGTATTAAGCTTTTTTTGTGTCCATCTAATTACTGTGTCCAAATTTGCTCTAAATTACACTTTTTCAAATTTCAGTGGTCGACAAGCTGCGGTCATATCATGCTGTGCTCTGCGTAGCCCTTTATTCTAATTTATTGGAATAGAAGTATTCTTACTGTGTTACTTGTTGTAAAAACTATGTAATATAGTAACCAAAGCTTATGTTTTGATATTTTTTTTACTGATTTCTTTGCTCATAATACAGAATATTTATTTCACATCCACACAAATAAATTAATTTTTGTAGAAAAGGCTACTAAGCCTAACACAAATTTATAGTTGCTATATGCATTTTTATGCCTCCGCGACGAAAAGTTGGGGGGCATATTGTTTTACCCTCGTCTGTCCGTTCGTCCGTTCGTTCGACGTCCGTCCGTCCAATGAAAAACACAACTATTCGTGTTTTTGAGAAAGTTTGCAACCAAATTCCAACTACTTCAAAGGAATCTAACTTACAATAAGTAGATGTGCACACACATATCTTTTTGAATATTCAAAATGTCAGCGGTTGCCATGGAAACTGAAAAAAGGCGGGAAAATTCAATGTGCCTCAAATCTGATGAAACTTTACAAAAAGAATGCCTAGCACCCATAGAAATGATTTTGGGTCTCAGAATTTTCAAAATGGCTACCGTTGCCATGGAAACTGGAAAAAGGAGGGAAAATTCAAAGTGCTTCAAAATGCATGAAACTTTACAGGAAGATTGCCTAGCACCCATAGAATTGATTTTTGGGCTCAGAACTTCCCTTTTATATATTTTGGAAAAAGGGGAGGCATATCATTGTGTCCATACTTGTATTGTGTCAACAGCTGTATTGTGTCAACACACACTTAAATATGCACTTGCCATATTGATTCAGGGTTCAATGAGCGGGGGCATAATTAGTTGCCATTCGGAGACAGCTCTAGTTTTTTTTTTATTACCAATAAATATATGAGCATTAGCAGTTGTTAAGATTGAACAAACATCACAACAATTCAGCAGATACACTTGTTACATGTAAATTTTGTGTAGAGACTTTTCAATTCTTGTTGAATGAGAAACATCGGTAGATCATCACCCTCTACCAAGTTAGTTATATATGGTTAAAGTGGAGATATTTATGATTAGCATTTCAATAGTGTCTCTTGATATTGAAATTTAAATTATCTCCACTTTTACTATATATATAACTTAAATTGGCAAAGGGAGATAACCAACAAATATTTGTCATTGGCTTACAATTTTTATGGCTGTTGGGAATATTAAATGGTCAGCTGAAAAAGAATACACATATTTCCAATGCATTGAAACAAAATTGTAGATGCATTGATGTTGGTAATAAATGCACAGCTCTTATACAGTGGTTACTTTAAAGTCAGTGTCAGATGAATATGTAATTGTATATATCAGTAAAGACGAACATTGCTTGACTGACCCAAACATACTACTGTAAGAAGTTTCAAGTTAAATGTGAATAAAAGTTGATGATTTCAATCAGTACTCTAAAGTTTAACTGTGATAGCTCATATTCTCTGAAACAGTTTTGATAATTCCAGCTAATTTTGTTTATACTGCTGTATGCATAAAAACTTTGATATCTTGAATAGCCCTCTATTTTGAAACTGGAAAAAAAAATGAATTTTTATAGTATGTATTACGGTACTTGTTGTAAAAATGTTATGTTTAAATAGGAAATCAATAAATAATAATGTCTTTTTTTAACCACACTTTTTAATGCCCCACAGAATAAGAATGATACATTTAGATGGATTGGGGGGGGGGGCATTACATAAAGATCATTGTTGTCCTGGCAGATGTCATCTTCTATTTTGGTTTATTATTCAGTACAGAATGTAAAGTTCCATTACTTTATATTTTAAGATATAAAAAAATTAAATATATAATGCTGATATTATTGCTATAAGAACCTGTATGATTGTTATACAATATTTTGTTATCAGAAAAAGTCCCAATTAGATGGTCACATAGTGTATATCCTTTAAGCGAAAGACAGGTATTGATTTCAATACACCAGGAAACAAAGTCTTTATAGTCTTAATTGAGATGATGAAAATGGATTTTATGAATAATGTGATAATTGCTCATTCCAATTAATATTGATCCTTTATTAATTTTGTTTATATGGTCAGTAGATTAGTGACAAGTCCGGTACTTGTGTGATATTTGTTGGTTGTATGTATAACATTCTATCAAGTATACAATTTTATCTGTTTTTATATAAGCATGCTTTGTATATGCCTATTGTAAACAAATTAACCATTTTTCTTATGCAAATATATAAAATATGTGAAGGTGCTATTTTAATGTTTTAATTGTAAAATTCACATTTAATTCTTTCTTTTTTAGTCAATTATTGTTCTTGTTGAAATAAAATTATTGTGGTAAAAAATGAAATTTTGTGCTTATTATTGCCACAAATGAAAACATTACAGCTGGAAATTGTGTATATTTATTTAACTCACCTGAATCAAAGAATTGGTGTGAGGTATTGCCATCACTTTTCTTCGTCTGTCAGCTTTTTATAGTGTCATATTTTGATAATCTCCTTTTAAACCACGGAATTAAAGTCAACTCAACTTTACAGGAATTATTTTTAAGGATGTTCTTTACAGTTGACAGAGGGGATAGACTACCAAGGAGGCTTGTCTGACAACAACAAAGTCTAGCAAGTCTAATAGTCTAGGTAGGCAATGGTAAATTTATATTTTACGAAAGGATATGGGGTAAATGAACATGAGACCATAACACATATGTTAACTCAAACTGCAATAATTTTAATGAGTTGTATGGTCATTTCGGAAATTAATTCCTCATCAGCAGAACTAGAAGCATAAGCAGAATAACTGTCAATGTAAGCATACTTTCCTTCTGGCATACAGAATTTCTGGCTATTTAAACAACCTATTGTATTTCTACCTTGATGTTTATTCCGTGACAGTCAGTACTCCATTGTGATTGGTCAATTACTTGTTTTGGATATTCTTCCTTAGTGCATTTTATCCAAAAGGAAAGAATACTCTGCCGTAATAAATTCCGTGTTTCATAACAGACAGTTGAACAAAGATACACTGCATTATTTTGTGATGTGTTCATTTTAACTTTTTGATGTTTGTTAGATTTTAAATTGACCCCTTTTTAACAGCTCGCATGTCCATAAATATCTATATTTTGTTTTTACTCACACTTGATTGGATCTGAAGCTGGAATATAATGAGTACTCTGATGATATTTCGTTTTGAAAGGTTAGTAAAATTTTCTTCACTTGTTTAGAGCAAATTATTGAAAAAGATGTTTTCCTCAAAGGGTCTAATGTTAAGCTTTGTTCTCTACTAGCAGCCACAAGTTTTGTCAGATCCAATTGAAATGAGTAATCTTTATAAATGACCTTCTATACATCATTCCAGTAAAGTCTGGTTAAATATGCTTTTATGATAAAAGGTATGATTTTTTCTTTTCCTATAGTTAATTATCCATTTCTGGATGGCGATGTTCCATTAGTGCCATCATATGGTGTTTACATATCTCAACTTGTTCGATTTGCTCGAGTATGTTATAACGTTTGAGAGTAAAAAATACTTAAACTCGCCTAACAAACTTATAAAACCTTAAACTTGCCTAACAAACTTATAAAACCTTTAAATCATCTAATTCATAAGGGTTATAATTACGGTATTGTCATTATGTATGGCCTTCTTTGGTATTAACATTGATTTTTTGATAGGGTCTTTGCATTTTAACTTAACACATTCTAAATTTCGAAAATCTGTATTGCATGGACACAGGTTATGTATTCCGGTATATGCATGAAATCATTGATCTTGGTGGAAGCTGTATACTGAGGGTACATAACTTACTTTGTCAGTTGGTAATGGGTCTGGAGCTGGCATGTCAGTTAACTGCTAGTAGTCTCTTGTGATTTCATGTTTATGTCATTATATTTAGTTCTTCCAGTTTCATTTTTAACCAGGTTTTCCCGTTTGGAAATCCGGTTATTGAAATGCTGATGCACGGCGGTTGGGCAGTCGGCCGGGCGGCTGCCAGATCTTTTAAGCGCAACTCCTCTGTAACCGTGCAACAGAATTTCATGAAACTTTGTATGTGGCAAGGACATCATAAGTAGATGTGCGTATTGTTTGGGATTTTTCATCGTGCAATTTTTCCAGGAGTAATGCCCCTTTGAACTTAGAAATTTATGGGTGTTTTGACCATCTGCTTGTAAGTGCAAGTCCTCTTTAACCGTGCAACAGAATTTCATGAAACTTTGTATGTGGCAAGGACATCATATGTAGGTGTGCATATTGTCCAGGGTTTTTCATCGTACAATTTTTCCAGGAGTTATGCCCCTTTGCACTTAGAAATTTATAGGTGTTATGACCATATGCTTGTAAGCGCAAGTCCTCTTTAACCATTAAACAGCATTTTATGAAACTTTGTATGTAGCAAGGACATATGTAGATGTGCATATTGTCAGGGATTTTTCATCGTACAATTTTTCCAGGAGTTATGTCCCTTTGAACCTAGAAATTTATAGGTGTTTTGACCATATGCTTGTAAGCACAACTCCTCTGTAACTGTTCAACAGAATTTCATGAAACTTTGTATGTAGCAAGGACATCATATGTAGATGTGCATATATATTGTCAGGGATTTTTCATTGTATAATTTTTGCAGGAGTTATGCCCTTTTGAACTTAGAAATTTATAGGTGTTTTGACCATATGCTTGTAAGCACAACTCCTCTGTAACCATTCAACAGAATTTCATGAAACTTTGTATATAGCAAGGACATCATATGTAGATGTGCATATTGTC
>MJUU01059929.1:0-37459 GCA_002080025.1 Modiolus philippinarum | reverse complement strand
ATATGCTTTTTGTTTGACTTTTAAGTAAAGTAACTATTCAGTGATTTTTAAGAGTTATGGCATACACTGCACATAATGAGAGGAGGTATAAGTTAAGCAGCTTTTCATATATGTACCTATTTCTGCATTCAAATAGTGAACGAAAACCCGGTTTGATGTCGTATTGACATCAATTTCTTGTTCACAATTGACTCAGTCCTGTTGCCAACTGAATTTTACTGATGTTACGATTGTTTTTTTTTATTTATCACATTGGCAATAGGGGGAAGGTTTGGGCCCAATAAAACTAGTTTAACCCTGCAGGGCAGGTTTGCGCCTGTCCTAAGACAGGAAACTTATTAAGCCTTTGTGTGTCTTGTCTTTTTTCTAGTTAAGTTTACTTTATGTCTGTAGGAGTCTAGGATGATGTTTATTTCGCTGAACTTGATTACTCTTTATTCAGGGGACGATTCCGACCTGCCGTTGGATGTGGGGTTTTCTCACCGTTCATTGAAGATCTTATGGTGGCTTTGAGTTGTTATTACTCCCCTTTGGGTCGTTGTCTCTTTGACACATTCCCCGTTTCCTTTCTTTCTTCTATTCAATAGTTTCTTGGCTGATTTTGAAAATGATGCTTTTTACATAGGTTCCATGTTACACTACTAGTATGTTCTTAAATTATCTTGTGGCCATATTTTTATCAAACTGGAAATGAGCATTTTTTTTGTTGTGTGCCTCAAGCACACAATTCTTGTAAAGATTTGTTGAATATTCTTCAGTGGTTTCAGAAATTTTCCCAATATTAAATTATGTTCAGTGCTGGCAAGCATTTTTTACTGTCTCAGAACAAAAACGGTAGTATTTGGAAAGGACCTTCCATGAATCATTCCTGTAAAGTTCAGTTGATTTTGCTTAATTCCTATCCTTAGTTTGAATTTTTAATGTGGACATGAATGACATGTGATCGGAAAGGATTTGGCCTAGTATTTTGATATTTTTGGTAATGAGTAGTTCTTTCTGACTATTTTCAGGTTACAGCTTCTAATTTGGTACCCTTAGATGTTGGATTTTTGTTTTCATTCATTTGAGTTAGTGTAATTTTGGGTCGAATCAGATTTGAAACGTTGAAGTTCTAGTCCTTAAAGTGAGCAGAACCCTTGTTCATTCAAAAGCATAATGATAGAATTTAACGGCCTCAAGATGGAAACTTTTTAACTTGCATGGTGATGCTCATATTTTCCTTCATGAATTTCACCATGATGTTTTCAATATTCATTATGATCCTTCTTATGATTACCGTTATGATGCTCTTTATTTGATCTTGATTCTTTAACCTTTCATCATGAAGTATCTGACTACAATGTTTTCAACTTCTTTGGACTTATGGCATGATATTGCAATAGTTTCAACTACTAGCATGATGCTATTAACCTCTATCATGGTGCTTTTGACTATTAGCAGGATGTTATTAACTTCTGTCTTGATGCTTTTGATTTACTAGCAGGAAACTATTAACATCTGTGATGATACTTTTGACTACTAGCACGCTGTCATACTATGGTGATGCTTTTGGCTAATAGATAAGTTTCCAGTTGATGAATTTTCCTGGAAAATTTTGACTTCACAAATAGATTTTTTAATGCCACAATGTTAAGTGACACAGTTTTCTCCTATTAACCCCAGGTCAACCGGAGCAATTCATTCATAAACGGGAATAGGAAAATAGGAAAATGATCTATGGTAATAGCCTTTTGAAAATAGGAAAATTATCTATGGTAATAGCCTTTTGAAAATAGGAAAATGATCTATGTTAATAGCCTTCTGAAAATAGGAAAAATGATCTATGGTAATAGCCTTTTGACTGGTATTATGCTCATAATTTCTATCATGATGCTTTTGACTTGAAGCAAGAAGCTATCAACTTCTATGGTAATGCTTTTGACTACTAGCATGATGCTCATAATTTTTATCCTTATGCTTTTGACTACTATCATGATGCTTCTGACTTTTATTGTGGTACTTTTAGCTACTAGCATGATCTTTTAACTTCTATCGTGATACTTTTCGCCACTAGCTATTTGGCTACTAGCAGGATGCTATAATTAATTTCTTTACAGCTAGCATTATGCTTTTAACTTCTATCATGATGCTTTTGTCTACTAGAAAGATGCTTATGCTTTCTATTTTTGTGCTTTTGACTTCTAGCATGATGCTTTTAACTTCTATCTTGGTGCTTTTATATACTAGCAGGATTCCTATGATTTCTGTTGTGGTGCTTTTGACTTCTAGCATGATGCTTTTAAAAATTTCCATACTTGCTTAACCATTTCTGTATACTTTTCACACTTATCATGCTGCTTCGACAATTATCATGATGGTTTTAGCAATACTCGGGATGCTCCTTTTAAGTATCATGATACTTGATAATACCATAAAGCCACAGTTTTTATATTTTTAGTTTTACGAAAATTTCAGTCAATGATCATTGGTAGGAGGACGGAAAAAAAAATAAAATAAAAATCTTCCTGGATCATTGATTTTTTTTTTAATATCAAAATTATTCAAGATTGTGATGACTAGTGCTTTGAAGATGGTCTCTTCAGTTATAATAATGTTGGAAATAGATAAATAAGAATTGAAGTACTTGTAAAAAAAATTATTTAGAGCAAATCAATTATGCATGCATTTTATTTTTTTGGGGGCATAAAAAATACAGGTTGGAGGGAAGAAAAAAATTAAAATTGAGCAATTTTCAATTTTATTTTTTTTTCCATTTTGACAAAATTTAGGGTCGGTCGGAGTCGTAAAACTAAAAATAAAAAAAATAACGGCCTAACAACTGAAAATCTCAATGATGGACATAACGTAACTTGATTAAACCATAGCTACTGAAAACCTCGATGGTTGAAAAATATGTAACTTGATTAAACTAAACAACTGAAAACCTCCGTGGAGGAACTAACATGCCCTAACCATAGGTACATGTGGACAGGACCCCCCCTTTTTTTTGTGACAATTGGTATTTTTATTTTCATACTCGACTAATCATTTATTTATTTATTTTTCATATAGCATACATATTTGTCACACTTATTTATGTGGAAAATCGATTATATGCCGTTTTCTGATAAGCCGGTTTTCTGATATAATATAAGCTCGCTTATATTATATCAGAAAAACGTTTTCTGAAAACGGCATATAATCGATTTTCCACATAAATAAGTGTGACAAATATGTATGCTATATGAAAAATAAATAAATAAATGATTAATCGAGTATGAAAATAAAAATACCAATTGTCACAAAAAGGGGGGGCCTGTCCACAGGTACCTATGGCCCTAACTAATGTAAACCTCCATGGTGGAACTAACGTAACTTGATTAAACCATTATTACTGAAAACCTCGATGATGGGATTAACGTAACTTGGATAAGCCATAACTACTGAAAACCTCCATGGTGGAACTAACGTTACTTGATTAAACCATAAGTACTAAAAACCTCCAAGATAGAACTTTTGTTGCTTTACTAAACTAAACAACTGAAAAACTCCATGGTAGAACTAACGTTATTTGATTAAGCCATAACTACTGAAAAACTCCATGGTGGAAATAACGTAACTTGATTAAACCATAACTACTGAAAACCTACATGGTGGAACTAACGTTACTTGATTAAACCATAATTACTCAAAACCTCCATGGTTGAACTATCTTAACTTGATTAAACCATAACTACTGAAAACCTCCATGGTGGAACTAACGTAACTTGATACAGCCATCCTCTGTTTTGGAACTAACGTTACTTGATTAAACCATAACTACTGAAAACCTCCATGGTGGAACTAAAGTAACTTGATAAAACCATCCTCTATGGTGGAACTAATGTTACTTGATTAAACCATAACTTCTGAAAACCTCCATGGTGGAACTAACGTAACTTGATAAAACCATAACTACTGAAAACCTCCATGGTTGAACTATCGTAATTTAATTAAACCATAACTACTGAAAACCTCCATAGTGGAACTAACGTAACTTGATTTAACCATAACTACTGAAAAACTCCATGGTGGAACTAATGCTACTTTGGCACAAACGGGCATTTATACTAGTGTGAAAATTGCGTTTGTCAAATAAACTACAAAATTGAGATCCAAGACGTTTTAGGAATTAGAAGTTACCAAACAATTAGACACAAAAATGTAGCTAGTGCAAATCGACCACTTGAAATAATCAAAGTGTTCGGAAGATTTCGTATAAGCCAGGGATATGGAGTAAATGCACACAAGACAAAGTTTCTACAAACACATTTTTAATTTGATAGTGCATCCATATGAGAAATTCTCTCAAGCACAAGTACAAAATAACTAAATGTATCATGTATAGAGCATACATCTCTCGTACGGGGAACCCTTTTACGGACTGTATATGCCATGAACTCGGAACCCTCGACAGATATCATATGACAGATATCAAAATCATATCAGATTTCACAAAACAAATTATTGATATACAAAAGGGTACAAAAAGTTCATGTCCTTATATCTAACGTATTAGATTTGAGATATTTCAGTTTAACATGTAGATAGATAATTGCCTTTGTTAGAATGAGATTTCTCTTATATTTCTAACAGCAATGAAACCCAATACAAATGTTTTCAATCCTTCCGTCACTTTCAAAACGCTAAACAGAAAAGTTTTGGGCAATAAAGAGACCTTTATTCCGGTAACTTCGTATTGAATTGGCCCTGTATTAGTACAACTTACGACTTTATTGATCTAAATAACCTTGTTATAGGATATGGGTAAATACTTATATCCATAATGTGGTTCAAAGTACAAGCACCATGTGACCTAATGGTTGATTTCCTTGTTTGACAAGAGATAGATATCAATTATTTTGCCGTTCATTTGTAGGTGATAAAACTCGGAGCACAATATTCCAAATAATGTCCTTATAAAACACTATTGCAAAAAAAAATGTTGCATGCAACGTGATAGTTTAAATATCAATAAAAATTCGGTCATGTGTTACCCGAATACAAGGTCAATTACAAACTGTCGGCCACTTCATCGTGGCAGAGACATAATATGCTATAATAATGGGAAATTAGTTATACCCCCCGCAAACAAAGTTTGGGGGGGGGTATATAGGAATCACCCTGTCTGTCTGTCTGTCTGTCCGTCTGTCCACACTTCTCGTAAGCGCAACTCCTCTGAAACCACTTGAAGGATTTTGATGAAACTTTACACAAAGGAAGGACACTATATGGAGATGTGCATGAAGGTATATAATTATTGTCCGAAACCAGGAAGGGGAGATAATTTAACTTTGACTTTTCGTTNATTCCCTATGTATGGGTTACCTCGTAAGCGCAACTCCTCTTAAATCACTGGAAGGATTTTGATGAAACTTTACACAAAGGAAGGACACTATATGGAAAGGTGCATGAAGGAATATGATTATTGTCCAAAACCAGGAAGGGGAGATAATTCGACTTTGACTTTATTATTGATTCCCTATGTATGGGTTACCTCGTAAGCGCAACTCCTCTTAAACCACTTGAAGGATTTTGATAAAACTTTACACAAAGGAAGGACACTATATTGAGATGTGCATGAAGAAATATTATTATTGTCTGAAACCAGGAATGGGAAATAATTCGACTTAGACTTTTCGTTGATACCCTATGTATGGGTTACCTGGTAAGCGCAACTCCTCTTAATACACTTGAAGGATTTTGATGAAACTTTGCAAAAAGGAAGAACACTATATGTAGATGTGCATGAAGGAATATGAATATTGTTTGAAATCAGGAAGGGGAG
Organism: Modiolus philippinarum; assembly: GCA_002080025.1. Taxonomy (NCBI): domain Eukaryota; kingdom Metazoa; phylum Mollusca; class Bivalvia; order Mytilida; family Modiolidae; genus Modiolus; species Modiolus philippinarum. The sequence continues at coordinate 31,653 of MJUU01059929.1, read as the reverse complement.
ATAATTCGACTTTGACTTTCGTTGATTTCTCCTGCAATTATCTTTTTTTTCAAGAAAAAATTTTAAGCATAGATATTGTAAAGTCAAACTGTTGGAGAGACACACTTTTTCATTGTAATCCTCTTGAAAAGTTGTTTTCAAAGTGTTGTAATGAAATTCCTCTAATGCTTATGATTTTTTGGCAAAATGTCAAATAGGCTAAACAAAGTTGAATTTCATACTTGTCGTATTTAGACAGAGTATTTTCATTGGAATCCTTGTGAAAAGTTATTTCTTGAAGATTATATTATTGTGTCCATACTTGTATTGTGTCTACATTTGTACTGTGTCCACATCTGTATTCACCGTGTCCACACCAACTTAAATTTGCACTTACCATATTGGTCCAGGGTTCAATGAGCGGGGGGTAAATTTGGCTGCCATTCGGCGACAGCTCTTGTTGTCTCTTGTTCATGGTCATGTAGCTTGAAATGGTCCTTCCTGCTCTGTTGTTGTTCTAATATTCAATATTATTATGCGTTGAACATTATTCATATTCAACATTATTCCACACAAAATTATGGCAGCACTGACCAGAGCAATTTCATTTAACAGATTTGACAGCCCTGGGTATCTTCAACTACTCCTCCGCCTGTGTATCTCTTTTCAAAAATGGCGTCTTTTGAAGTTCTCATGTAAGCTTTCCATCATGAATATAGGATGTTCAATATACCTAATAGTTCTCGCCACGATATAGCTGAAATATTGCTGAAGTTGGCGTAAAACATCAATCAATCAATCAATCAACCATATAAGCAAAGGTACAAATGGTGTCTTTCCGCCACAACCTGACAGGTTCAAATGGTGTAGGACTGTCTACTGTAACGTAACAGTCTTTCAACAGTTAGGTACAAATGGCGTCTTTTCCAGCTATCAGTACTCTCTTTTGTGAAATTACGCTCCCTAATGTGTAAGATCGCCCATCACCCTTGGTTGGTTCAATATATATTAAGAACCCGTGAATTACGCATCACTTTACTACTGTGTCGATGCCAATGCTGGTTGAGGGTATTTATTAACCCAGTAGCTAGTACGAAAACCGATTTTCTTTGAAAAATTTAGTTAAACCTAAGAAAAATCTCCCTCTTGCATAGCTCTGTCTATAGCTGATTTTGGCTTTCCTTTTTAGATCCCATTGGTAATTTGTTCTCTGTCCGCTTTTACACATATTACGGTTTATGGATTTCCAAATGTTATGATTTGATACTCACTGAGTCGACATAATTTGTCGAAATACGCATATACAGAAACTAAATTCAAAGGATCTTCGGTATTTTATTATTGCCTATCTATAGGTTTTACGAAATATGGCCTTTCAATGATGATCCGTAACAATACAAATAATTCCACTGTAACCCGACAGGAATACAAATGGTATATTTTAATGTAACCCGACGGGAATACAAATGGTATATGTTCCACTAAATCATTCAACAGTATAACCTATAACAAGTACAAGTGTTGTATTTTTCCACGATGAAAGTGTTTTCTACTAAAACCCGACAGAAACAAGGCAGGAAAGACGGCTTAACTTCCAAAATTAGAGTTGAAAGACTTGACAAAAACGAGAAAATAGAAGTTTAAAAGAATGTTTTGATGCATCCGCAAAAGACATACGAAAATAAAAATAGAAGCACTGACGTTCTTAACTCCCCTAGAAATCGAGAACGACATCAGGTGCTCCGGAAGGGTAAGTTAGAAATGCTAAGCACGAACTTATAAAAATAACTTTACAATTTCAAGCGTTATAGTCTTTACACTATAATCTGATAGGTACAAAAGATATCTTACCAACAACGTAAGTCTGACGGATAAAAATGACACTTTGGACAATACAAGTCTCCTAAACTACCTGGCAGATACAAACTGCGTTGATTTTTATAAAAGTTACATATTTTCCCATAAAAGCCAAACAGGTACAAATTGTGTCTTCTCCAACAATTACCCTTTCTTTTCCGTCCTGACGAAATAACTACAAATGGAGTATTTATCTGTCATCTATAACCCACCGGATACCAATGGTATTTGTTCTTATAGTATAGGCCTTTCAGGTAAAGTATTGTCTCTCCATAAAAAGTAAGCCTGTCCAATTTAATTATATCAGGTACAAATGTGTGTTTTTAAATTTAAATACCACCACAACCTTATAAGGAAAAAATGTTTTTTTTTTTCACTATAATCTGGCAGGCGCAAATGGAGTCTTTACCACATTGCAGGTTCAAATGGTGTCGGAAAAATACCCAGACAGAAAATGAATGACAATTATACAAAGTACAATACAAAAATTGAATAAAACCTGCAAAAACAATAATGAAAATTGAAAAAAGAAGGGAAACGGGGAATGTGTCAAAGAGACAACGACCCAAAGGGGAGTTAAACAACTCAAAGCCACCATAAGATCTTCAACGAACGGTGAGGAAACCCCACACCCAACGGCAGGTCGGAGTCGGTCCCTAAATAAAGAGTAATCAAGTTCAGCGAAATCGAGCCAGAAAATTAACATGGACATTTTATTATTGTTAATTGGGACTAAAGCAAGGCTGTCAAGGTCCTTAGCCAAAAACCCTCCAAGATTTGAGCATTGAATTAAAAGATGTCGGCGAATCAAACTCTCAGCACCTAACAACTAATTTTTTTTTCGCAATATTTAGGGAACGACCATTTGATTTTTATTGGGGGGCTATGGTCAAATTTAAAATAAAAAGGCAGGACGCCAAAAATCTAGAAAAAAATAATCAGGACAGTACTTGTCCTGAAAAAAAATGCAGGATGGTAGATTTGGCTGTATAATTTTAAGGATATTGAAAAGAAAAAGTCAGGCGCGCGTAAGCGCGCAAAAAAATGCAGGCTTTCAATTTTCCAAAAATAAAAAGGCAGGATGGAAAATTTGACCATAGCCCCCCTATAAAAATCAAATGGTTGCTCCCTTAAGATGATTTTCCTGGTTTTCACTACAAATAGGGAAAATGAGAAAAAATGGAAACAATGGAAATCAAAGGAGGGAAACAAGCTGTATTCTCGAATGCCACCAACATATTTTGTAAGTGCCACCAACATATTTTGTGGGTGCCACCAACAACTACCTTTTCTCACTCGAGGGTATCGAATTGTCAACTTTCTCTATTCAAAAATCAGCAAACAATTAAATAATTCTCTATTATAAAGTTCATGTGCTCTGATATAGAAATAGATAGGTTTTCTGTGTTTACACAAGATATCAAAATGAGATACCTATATGCTTAGTTGTAGGTTACAAAACCTGCTTTTGAAATGATGGTACGAGAAGTCCAAAGATTGGTTTTATATAACATACTTACCTACTTTAATTTGCCAATCGTGCGATTTAAATTGTTATCTTTTTACCACAAACACAAGCTGTTTAGGGTTCAATACAACAGTTCTTAAAGGGGTAACCAGAAGTGAAAGTCCAAATTTCGGCCTGGTGCTGTTCAACTACTGGGCAAACCGGGCAGCAAAGCAAGTACGAGAGAAAGCAGACACAATGATGTGTAACAGAACCTACCTGTACTTAATCAAAAACGAAAATAAAACATTTGCATTTTGTGCTAACGTGTAATTCCAATAAAGGCATGTGACCATAAATTAGACCAATGCGGTCGACAATTTTGCCGGTGGTTTCCACCTGATTTGTCTTTCGGTTTCGTGGACTTTAGCTCTTGATCACTCTGTTCAGTAATTTTGTTCGACTATTACCCCACTATTTCTCACCATTTATGTCAAAGGGTGAAACTACCAAGAGAACCGATAATTTTGACATCTTGGTTTACTGTTCTGCAGGGTTACTTAATAAGGTCGTGTCTCAATTAAATCAACAAAGCTTTGAAGAGGCATAACCTGACCCCGGATGAACAGACTGCTCTTTGGCGTCTCAATCACGCACTGATATAGGTATCAGAAAGCTGTAACAGTAGACAAAGGAGATGCCGTTGTCGCCTGGGACTTACAGTTTTTTTTTTGTTTTGTTTTTTGTTTGTTTGTTGTTTTTTTTGTCGCTGAAGGGACTTCCAAATTTTATATCTACTTTTCTATACAAATAACTTAAATCTATCAATATAAAAGAAAATGAGAAAAGTCAAAAATGTTATTAGGATCTACCTTATAAGGTGTATAAATTGGTTGTGTCTAAACCAAGAACATTGTTTTTCAATTATATGCTCCCCAAATTACCTGAATTGGGAATCCTAGTAGACTGATAGTTTCCGCTTGTAGTTGTTCTTCTGAAAACATTTCTAGTTTTCTCCATTGTTTTGTGAAGAACCTACCAACATACACCAAGGACACTATACATGCTCCCAATATTCTTGATTTTTTTTAACAAGAAAATGCTGAATTTAACCATGCACTATGGATGTCCCTGCCCTCTGTAGTAGCATCCCAAACAATGAGACCCAGTCCTCATAAAAATAGACAACATCCTTAGGGTCGCTGAACCAGTCCTGTCCTCAACACCTTCCAATTTGATTGGGGAATACTAAATTCAAACCGGTGGCGTTTCAATGGGGACCAAAATGGGACATAGCTTTGCCTATATTTTTGTTGGCTACCTTGAAGATCAAATTTTCTCCGAATATATAGGATCTATCCCAGAACACGAAAGACTCATTGATTATATGGGGTGTCTTCTGACAGTGAAGATGAAGTTAAGTCTTTCATTGAGTATGTTTCCTAGTACCATCCGGCCATTAAATACACTTTCAATATGGCAAAGATAGTCTTTCTTTTCTCTACACTGATGGCACCATTCAGTGTTTTATAAACCGACAGAAGCCTACTATAACCTAAACTAGTAACGATCCTATCATATCAAATCATGCGAAGATGTCATTTTAAAGTCACAATTTTTGCGACTTCGTAGTATTAATCTGTATGGACGAACAGGATTCCAGGACTCAAAGTACAGAATGACATCCTTTTTGTTAAGAGAGACTACAAACAAAGTTTAGGACCGTGTCTTGAATTTACTTCGAAGCTATCGAAAAGAAAAACGACCCGCAACTTTAAACCAATAGTTCTCAAAGACAAACACACGTCTGCATTTCCAGGGGTTACGCTTCCAATTGCGATCTTCAGAAAAGAGAAGAGTGTAAACAGACTAGTTCTTTCAAGGGTGCTACTCCTTTACCGTAAAGTAAGCACCATGGCACTAGACAATGTAAGCGATCTAGGTGTCTGACTCTTCCATATACCTTGGAAACCACGAAGTAGTAGGATCGGCAAAAAACATTGTTTCAGCTCTTAGTTGTAAACACTGCAAGATGATCTATGTGGGTGAGACATTTCCAAGACTAGGTGATTAATAGTCGAAAATAAACACAGCAACAATGGAAAAGTGTCATATTCTCGTCGAGCTAACCACAAGAAATTGGACATGCACGTGAACGTACTTATACAAATCAGTGAGGGCTAACCAACGTTCACTTTATGGTCCCATTCCTTTATATGAATTGCACGTCAGTTTGCATAACACAGAATACAAATGTTTTTGATAAAGTTTAGGAGTGTGCAAGATTTTTACAGGTAATTTCTGTTACATATCCAATGATTGGGTCAGCTTTCTCTCGTCCTTCTCTATCAAAACCTTTTTAGCTCACCTGACCAAAAGGGTCAGTGTGGGCTATTGCCATCACTTGGCGTCCGTCGTCAGATTTTCACCAACACATCTGAAACCGCTGAAGCAAATTCAACCAAACTTTACGAGAATGATGCATGGAAGATCCTTAACAAAGAACACTCCAACAAAAAAACGTGACCGCCAGCGCGTAACTTATATCTATGGGAAAAGCGTCATTTTCATCAACTCCTCTGAAACCACTGAAGCAAATTCAACCAAACTCTACAGGAATGATGTATCGGAACTTATATTTAACATTGGACCCTATCCGAAACATCATCGACACCAACTCCCCTGAAACCACTGAAGCAAATTCAACCAAACTTCACAGGAATGACATATGGAAGGTCCTTTACAAAGATTGCTCATTTCATTCTGATCTGACAAAAAATATGGCAGCCAGCGTGGAACTTATATTTAACATTGGACCCTATTGGAAAAACATAACTTTTATCAATTCCTTGGAAACCAATGAAGCAAATTCAACCAAACTTTACAGGGATGATGTATGGAAGGTCCTTTACAAAGATTGCTCATTCAATCCGACAAAAACACGGCCACCATACAGAACATCGAAAAACTCTACTGTTCATCATTTCGTCAGGTGAGCGATACAGTCTCAGTATCTGAGCCTCTAGTTTCTTATTCTGCATGGTTGACCATCATTGAAGGCCAGAGGAACAAAGTGTTGAGCATTTCACCTTTGTCTTACGTTTTTGCCATTTCTGATTTGTTTTGTAACGTTTGTCTTTTAACCTTTTAATTGTGGCCTACTTTACCATCTCCATCTTATTTATACATGTAGCCATTGCACAACATATATTTTTATATATCAAGAAAATGTGTTGAGTGGTGCACACAAACACTTGAAGTATTTCCAATATAAAATATAACTCGTAGGAAAAATAATACCCCCATGCAGCAGCTAAGAGAAAAGTGATTGAGCACAAATAGATAATGTTCCTCTGAGAAAATAATTTGAATTTATCAATTTTGTAGTACAATATATCAATTGAAAGGTCTAATCACAAGAAATTCTCATGTGAAATATAAAGTACCAATCACTTACCTTCAAAAGAATCACCTAAATCCAAAAGCTCTTAAAAATAAACACACATCTCCAATGCTGTCTAAATCGAGGAAAAGGCCATGATGCAAAGACCTTGAAACATTTTCCAGAGAGTATCAGATGTTCTAAATGAAAAAGGGAAATAATCAAAATCTGAAAATAGTTGAACATTTTTCAACATCAAATGGTGTGAAGGTCAAGGTCAAGGCCCAATCACATACTATTCAAATGATATACCCAATTTCAAAGTTCTATATTTCTTTTCACAAAGCCAGTCACATACCCACATCAAGGTTATTTGGTCAGATATTCTGGTGAATTTGAAAGGTATTATAACAAGGAATACACATGCAAAATATAATAAAAGCCATATAATTTACAATTCAAAAGACATAGAGACTAAAACTTATAACCCCTAATTGAATCCTCTTTTATGGGGCATATAAATGAATCAGGAATTCATGCTTATATGCACATCTACTAACATTTTTCACCTTTCACCATTGTTAATGCTTTTATCTATGATATCAGCTGCCTTTGTAGTTTTATTATATTTATGTATTTTACCATATACACACATCATGTTACATGTCCTTTACAACACTTAAGTTGTGAATCAAATAATTCTGTTGATTACCAGATACTGTATAATTGCTATTTTTCGCGAGGTATTAATTTTCGTGCTATTAGCATTTAAAACGTTAAGTGCGCAAATTAATACCCGCCAATATTTTACTGTAAATCTGAATATATATATGAACATAATGACTTAAATAAAAATCAGCCAATATAAAACCCTGTGAATCCAACAATGAAAACTGAAAATTTTGTACCTCGAATATAAAGCCCTATACAGTATTACAGTGGAAGTCTTGAGTGGTTATCTCATTCAAAAGGGGCATAACTCCCAGTAAATTTTACTGTGAATATGCACATCTACATGTCCTGTCCCCTATTACTTCATTTTTTCTTGTTTGTTGTCATGGATTCATTTTTGAATATTTGTGTCCAGTGCTTTAGAAGTGCAGTGTTAAATGCATTCTCGTTCACTATTCTTAGTACCATTTGCTTATTCTGAAGGGATTTGGAAACAGATTTATTTCAAAGCTTCGGCTATGGTTTCCGGATTCCTTTTAACTTTGTCAAATGCCTTTGTAATGTTTATTGTATTATTTGAATGTTATATTGTTATATGTGATTTAGTTAATAAAATATGTTTACACCAAATCTGAAGGGTACCAGCAAAATGTCTAAATGTTAAATGATAGGTTATTGGGAAAATATCATTCAAAGTTGCCTTACCTCTTATTAGTACACAAGCTGTTTCTTAATGAACAAATTTATTTTTCCTTTCAAAACACAAGAAAAAGCTAAGAAAAATACAGGAACAATTTTTTAATGCATATTGTGTACAGTAAAAAAAATTAAGACAATGAGTGAAATATCACAGCACAAAATGGAAATAAAAAGACAAACAAATTACATTCATTTTCCTCTTAGAATGATCAGTCACAAATATAACCAGATAATCTCCCTTGTATCATCTATAACAATATAACCTATGCATAAATGTGGAGATGACAACCTGAACTTAAATGGATAAAAATATATTTCATTAAATTAATGAGGAACATCCATCGGTTATCTCCCTGTACCAAATTAGTTATAAATGGTCAAAGTGGAGATAATTTTAAATTTCAATATCAAAACAGGCGATTGATATGATATGATGATCAAAATAAACTCCACTTTGACCATATATAGCTAACTTGTCATGGGGAGATAACAGACCAATGTTTCTCATTTAATCTTATTGTAGAGAAAATATCAAACAACAATGTAGATTATACAAACATGTACAAGACAACTTTCATATAACTTAGGGATTACACAGCTTTTGTTTTTGTTATTTAAGGTATTGCTATAATTTATTTTGGTTCTTTTGAACCTTAAAATGAATTTTTTGTCTCTTCACATTGAATTCTCAGCAAAGCAGATTTTGAAAAGAGTCAAAGACTCATTTTATGTTTCAACAAGACAAAAATAAATGATTGCCATTCCTTATAATCTGATTTGGTTTCTTGCAAATACAGTAATTTTTTTTACCCTAAAGTGTTTGCAACACAAAACTGATTTTTTTTTACTGTCAAAATAAAATTTTGTTAAATTTTTATTTAAGCAAATCAGTGTACCATGTGAAGTGGTTTTGTATTGAAAAAAAAAAATTATAACTACAGAATGAAGAAATAAAGGACAAGGTGCGATAAGGGGTTGATTTGGCCCAAGATTCCAGTGAATTTCTAAGTTGAACCTCAAGATTTTATTTAATGTTCGTTTCAAAGTTGAGATCCCATTAACAGAAAAAATACAAAAGTTAGAACCAATGACGTCACAAGTTCTGACGTCATGAAAAGGCTACTTGAGAATTTTCATAGAAATATACTGAATTTGGCAAATTTTCGCACAGTTTATCTCACCGGAAACATCGAGCACATTCAAGAACCAATTAAATAATTTAACAACTTATTGTAACAAATAAATCGAACCTCTCATATAAATATTTTTGTGGTTCTTGCATGTGCTCTATATCCCCTATTCCGAAAAGTAGTAAAAATTGGTCAAAATTGTCATTTTTCAACAAAATCTTCAATTTGTCCCTTCCTCTACGCTCAAAAACTCAGTAATCATACATCAATATTTGAGAACTGTTACTGTTTACTGAAAAGCCATACTCATAAAATATTTCAATGAGAAAATTCTGTGAATTCAACTAGATTTATTTTTCAGGCCAAATAAGGCCCTTATCGCCCCTACTCCTTTGTTACTACTTGTTATTCTAAATATGATAATGAAAAATGTTAAAAAAAAACAGTTTTAATGGACTATAATGAAGAATCTAATTTTTCCTATAAAGTATAACAATATTGCTGTCAGAGAAAACAGGTAATAAAAAAATTCAAGTACAAAATTCCAATCATCAAACTTTTGAATAAAATGGTTTAAAATTAGGTTCATTCCTGTTAAAAAATACACATAAAACATTTGAATACGGGCTTAACCTGGTTATTACCTAAAGCTTTTGCATAATTTAAATACTTCATACTTAAGCCCTATGACCTGTTTCAAAACTTAATTGGATGAAATACTTGATTTCAAATGGTTTATGTTACATAACACTTGAAGTCCAAAGGGTGACAATTAATGTTCACAGTTGTATAATTTGTTCATTTAAGATATATACACACATATATATAGAGATTATTTTGGGTCAAAGTTCAAGTATCTTGGGTGAAAATTTTATTTATCAATTGTACACAAACAACACATGGATTTCTTCCTTCATTTCAAATAAAAAAAGATAAAATACTTAAACAAAAGTTCACTTGATAAAATTAAAGTTTGTTTACAAACACAAATCTGTCATTAGCTTATTGTAGTGTTAAATCCTCATAATGAGTATTTACAGGATGCTTCTAGTTGATCCCTAATACACTGTCTTACTACAGATTTTCAACATTTAATATTTAAGTTTTGTTTTTTTTAATTATGGAGAAACCCCATAGTATGTTTCCCTGGTGTGTTCATATCTAAGCAATTTTAGGGAAAGAATTGTGAAAATATCTGTCATCAACAATGGGAAATATAAATATTTCAGTGGTAATCTAAACTAAAATATAATAACAGAATCTTTTTACCAACAATTTATGGAAAAAGGCTATAAAACTAAGCATTATTCAGCAGAGACATAAATTAACAAAAAACTCAATCATTCCCATGTAAATCTGGGATAATTTTCAAATTTTACATTGGAAATATTAACAATGGTTTCATGCTTTGGTGTAAACAACATAAAAATATATGTATATTGCACATTTATAGTTATGAGTTCATACTGGCTCAATAAATAATGAAGAACAAACATCTCCAGATCAATTGGAATATCTGATTGTCATGTGATAAACACAGTCCATGACACAGTCTAATCTCAGTCGTGAAGTTTATTACACTTCTAGCCGTCATGTACAAAGTACAGCCAAATATGTACAACATAAATATATAATGTCAACAAAGGATTTCACAAATTCAGAATTCTTTCAAATAAATACAGGGTACTACATTTTAACATAAATGTGTATCAAAGATAAATTGACCTAATGTTTCCTAATCTGACTTGAACCCATATCTTCATTCAAAATGTAACCTCACATCTTAAAATAGTGAAACAAATCTTTCACCATCCATTTCTCTTTTACAAGACAAGTAGACATTGAAGAAGACTTTTGTTGGTAGAAAAATAAAATGAGCTCTCAAAAATGCTTTAAAATAAACCACATTTAGGTCAATTTTGGACAATTATCCACAATTAAGTCTAAAGTACTGTGAGTTATAAATGTATTGCATGACTGCCTTATTTGGACCACAAGAGTATTTGTATGGATAAATATATATATGTGATCCTCTTCCATTTCTGACACAATAACAACATGCTTTGTAGACAATTACCATACCATCATTAAGATATGATACTTATAGTAAAACTATAATTTGCCAATGCAAAAATTAGTAATATTTTCAAAATTCTTTGATTGGCTCTATAAACATTAAATAAGGTACAAATCAAAAGTGCACACAAATTTCTGAATTATCTGGATTAGTTTCCTTCCATTTATGATCTGTGATTTACATACAAAAAATCATTACGATACATCACTCATACAATTCAGTTGCACTGGCAGTCATTTCTAATATTGACTTAGCACCAAATCATATACATTTATACACATTCAAGCAGGTTCACATTCAGAATGGCTACAATAAAAACTTGTGACAATGAGACAGACTTAAGGCACAGACTGATGGCCTAGCTTATATGGTCCTTTGCAGCAAGTAAAGTAAAAGGTTTAACTTAATGAGGTAGGACTCAACCTTTCAACTCTCATAAATATTGTGTTGAAGAGTTTTGTCATGCTATCCATATTAAAGAAGGGAGGCCAAAGGAAACATGGCGACGAACAGTGGAGGGTGAGTTAAAAGAGATGGGGATGTTGTGGTCAGAAGTACAGAAGAAGGCACAAGGCAGACAGTTATGGAGACAGCTGGTGTTGGCCTTATGTGCATCTAAGCATGAATGAGGATTAAGTAAATAAGTATACTACCAGAGTTTGGGGGAGATTCAAGCAGTTGGAACCCCTCCTTTCATGGCTTTTTAAGGCCAAATAAAATTAATTAATAGATTCTCATCCCCATCTGCCCCATTTTTTCTAAGCTCAATTTTTTTTTTTCAATTATTCAGAAATTTTCTTTAAATTCCTATCAATTTTAGTGAAAATCAGTAAAAAAATAAAATAACCCCCCCCCCCTCACCCACCCCAGATTTTTTGTTACAGGTGGGTGAGAATCTACAAATTAACTTGATAGGGCCTAATCTATATTTTTTTTAATTAGACATAATTTGGGCAACAAATGACAAGTTTACCACCCGGAAACCTCTTTTTTTTAAGGAGATAGATCCACCAGTGCAAAATTACAAAGATTTAAATTCACCAGTCTAAGAACAAATTATATATTAAATGGTCAATGAAATAAAAACATGTCATACTATAAAAAAAAAGCAGATATAAATTTACAAAAAAAGATGACTTCGTGTAACATGCTGTAAATTCAGAAACATGCTACTTTACTACAGAAGAACTTCTATGGCTTGAACTGCAATAACTAGAACACCATGAATCTCTCGGACCCTTATCTAGACACTTTGTTCAAATTCAAACACAATTAGACCACGATAGCTTGAACACCCCTCTAGCTCCAAACTGTTTTAGTCAGTCTGTTGGGTGTTCCAGCCATCCAAATTGGACTGTATTACAAGCTTCCTGTTTTGTTTCAAATCGTACAAGTTTAATGCAGTAACATGAGGATAAAAAATCTGAATATAGAGTTATATTTATTTTCATGAAAATAAAAAAAATATAGGCACATTTTCAGAATTTACAGTTGTTATCACTTTGTGGTAAAAAAAATGAATGCAGTGAAAATGTTAAATGTTCTCAACCTTTTACACTGTAATTTGATGATTATCAGAACAAATATAACAAGAGGCTCAGAGACTGAGCCTGTATCTCTCACCTGACAAAATGCTTCTATGCCATGCATGACCAAAAAAGATGAATTTTACCAATGAGGTCTAATGTTAAGCTATGTTCTCAATTGGCACAAGTGTGTTTTGTCTAATCCTTTTAAAATGAGTAACCTTTAATACATCATTCCAATACAGTTTAGTAAAATTTGTTTAGTTTCAGAGAAGATATGAATAGGATGGTTTTCACATACAGGGCTACGTACGACGTAAAACTATGTAATATGCACTGGAGGCCATGTTTTTGTCAGATCAAAATGAAATGAGTTAATTTTGTAAAGTATCTTCCATACATCATTCAAATCTAAATGTAATGAGCAATCTTTGTTGAGGACATTTAGTACATAATTCCTATAAAGTTTCAGTGCAGAAGATGAAAATGTGATTTTTTCCATAGGGTCCAATGTTAAACCCTAAGTTCTATGCTGGCAGCCATGTTTTCAATCGGATCGGAACGAAATGAGTAATTATTGTTAATGACCTTTAGTACATCATTCCTGTAAAGTTTGGTTGAATTTGCTTCAGTGGTTTCAGAGGAGAAGATGAAAATGTGATTTTCCCATAGGGTCCAATGTTAAACAATGTTCCGTGCTGGTGGCCATGTTTTTCGTCGGATCGGAAAGATATGAGCAATCTTTGTTAAAGACCTTTAGTACATCATTCCTGTAAAGTTTGGTTGAATTTGCTTCAGCTGTTTCAGAGCAGAAGATGAAAACATGATTTTTCCCATAGGGTCCAATGTTAAGCCTAAGTTCTGCGCTGGCGGCCATGTTTTTTATCTGATCGGAAAGAAATGAGCTATCTTTGTAAAGGACCTTCCATACATCATTCCTGTAAAGTTTGGTTGAATTTGCTTCAGCTGTTTCAGAGCAGAAGATAAAAATGTGATTTTCCCATAGGGTCCACGTTAATCCATGTTCCGTGCTGGCGGCCATGTTTTTTGTCGGATTGGAAAGAAATGAGCAATAATTGTTAAGGACCTTTAGTACATCATTCCTGTAAAGTTTGGTTGAATTTGCTTCAGTGGTTTCAGAGCAGAAGATGAAAATATGATTTTTCACCAAGGGTCCAATGTTAAACCTAAGTTCCGCGCTTGCGGCCATGTTTTTTATCGAATCGGAACGAAATGAGCAATCTTTGTAGAAGACCTTGCATACATCATTCCTGTAAAGTTTGGTTGAATTTGCTTCAGGGGTTTCAGAGGAGAAGATGAAAATGTGAAAAGTTAACGGACGACGGACGCCAAGTGATGGCAATAGCTCACACTGACCCTTTGGGTCAGGTGAGCTAATAAAATCTACAAACTACAAATTGCAACAAAATAAATTCTGAGACCAATTCATATTGATGTTGATAAAATACAAAATAACAATGTCATAAATATTCAACCTTACCTTAAGTACATGTATATACAAAAAAAACAGGCGATTTCATCCAGTGACCATACAGAAATCAAATTTATCATGACATAAAATGTGGAATTTTTTAGAATCAAGCAAAAAAAATGTTCCTGTCAGCTTGAGCTTGGAAATTTGATAACATATTTTAAGGGCACCTGCTCTTATATACAAACCTATTATACCAACAAGAATTTTGAAAGAATTTCTTTCTAAATACTTTTACAAAGAAATACTGTAAAAGGGGAAATTTTCACAAGGGTTTATTTTCACGATTGGCACAAATTCGAAAAAATTTCCCCTCACGTAAATTTTTTTTTTTGTATAAATGTAACAAAACATTAGTAAGATCACCAAAATAAAACCTTGTGAATAGGTAAAGGAATCAAAACCATGAAATAACAACAATGCAAAAAATATACCCTGGTTCTGTTTCTGGGAGCAAAAACTCTTGACTCGTAAGCTGAGTCTGGATCATAATAGAATGCTTCTTGGAAATCCTGAAATTGATAACTAATCCATATAACCTCATTAATATCAGTAAAGACTGAAACATCTATTTCTATAGAACTGTTCATGGAGATAATCATAATGTTTTTAAGGTACAGTCCAATGTAAAATTGTGTAACATGCTAGTGGCCATGTGTATTGTCTGATCAGAATGTTTAACGTATAGTCCAATGTAAAATTGTGTTACATGCTGATGGCCATGTGTATTGTCTGATCAGAATGTTTAACTGAAAAGAATGAAATGCAGTGGTGTAGCTACCTCATAGGCATCCACGTGCACATACTCCCAACAAATACTTAACAAAATTTTAAGGCCCCTTTTTCCTTCAATGGTGTGCTGTCATGTCAATTTTGTGGTAGCTATGCCACTGAAACCAGAAATTTCATAAACACTTCCATACACCACTGCTGTAAAGTTTTGTTAGATTCACCCAAATACTTTCAGAGATGATCATAGTGTAAAATGGATGCCAAACCATGCAAACTATTCACAATTCAGATTTCTTTTTAGAAAAGTGTTCTGGACAGATTAAAACTATTTGAAGCATGAAATGTAGTCACCTACATGTATTTTAACAGTAACACATTACTGTATGCATAAGTTTCTATTTTTGAAACATACCACCACACCATGTACACTATGATCATGACAGCATAATAAACAATTCTACAGAAACTTTATGAAGTGGGATATAATAAATAGTAAATGTTTATTGCTGTCTTGGGAAGGGGGATCATTATATGACATCAAATTCTATTTTAATTGCAACAACATTCTTAATCAAATCAAATGAAGTGGAAATTATTTTACCAGTGAAGTTAGTCATTTTAACAAAGCCTTTGTTGTTGAATATTGAACTATCATTAAATATTTTAAAAGGATTTAAAATGTGAGATTTTGCTTAAAGTTTTTTTTTGTTAATCTAAGGAATTACTGACTATAGAGGCCAAATTGTTTAATTTTTTTTTCATTCTTGCCTTCAGTCATGGCTAAAAAGATGAAATTCGGAATTTAAAAAACTTAAAATTGTTAATAATAATCTTCATTTAACAGATATACAAGACTCAACAAAATTAAAACAAAAATAACTATAATTAGGTACCATATTTGACCTAATTAGTGCCCCTCTTCGTATTTCAAAGCAAATATGCTCAAGGGCCCCTCCAAACTCCAAACTGCAAAAAATTTACTTATATTTATAAACCGCTGTGAGAGTTTGGAGCCGGTATATTATTGCTGTCATTGTTTTCATACCTCACACTACTTCTGAGTTATTTATGCAGAATTCGCGTGGATAATTACCATTACTCTCTTGTTTCACAATGATATAAACAAGTTGTAGGTGCATTACAGAATCTAATAACTACTGGTATATGAAGGTAGCGGACATGCTTAAATTCTGGTTTTGCCGATTCGATTTAGCGCCCCTGTTTTTATTTTGAATTTTCTAAGCACCCTGGGCAATTATTAGGTCAAATATGGTATGTGACTAATGAATAAGGTTTCATGTCATACTGTAATTGGTGGAGAAAGATACATACAATGTCCACATATAAAACATATAATCAATGTAAAAATACAACACATACAAAGATAACAATATTTAAAATTCTGAATAGAAAGACATTCTCATTAGTCCAAACATTCTTAATATACATGGGACTAGAAAAGTTGCACAGATAGATACACAGCTGTATGCTATATACTTCTGGGGTTTTTCCATGCCAAGTTGTCTCTGAGTTTTTTCGTCTTTTTTATCTACATTATAGTATTTACATAGCAGGGCAATGGACATTGGCTTGGATATAGCCCTTGTAATGACTAGAATAGACACACCTATTACTGACCGTAATAAAGCTAAACTTAGCCAGGATATAGTTAACGATGGCATCTCAAACTGTGGTGACTCTGATGCCATGCTTAATCCTAACTGACAATTTATCCAAAATCCAATGGATATTCCACCTCCAACTCCCTCTACTATTGCCGTATCTCCCTTTGCTGTGTTCCATATTGGAGGGTTAGGATAAATATATAATAAAAATATAGATCCTGCTAGAACATAAAATCCTCCAAATGGATTGTTGACCTGCAACTTGTCCAAATCTTCTACATATGGTAAAAATATGGGGATCATAACTATTCCTAATGCTGCACCAATGATAACATCCTGAAGTGAGAAGAAAACAAAACAACTGTTAAAATATGCATAAAAAGAACATTTGTTGTTTTCTAGTCACACAATACATATAAGTTATAAAGTGGGGTAAACACTGTTCAGGTTGAAGGTCACAGTCGGAAAATCGCATTCTGTGTGTATATGTGTAGTATAGTAGGCCCGATCCCACCAGAATTAGCTAACCTTAACCCTGTAGTGAACTGTAATCTGCAGCTCTAGCTGATACATCAACAGACTACATTTATTATGGTGGATTTCCCTGATGATGAACGTATTTTATTTGCAATTCTTGATGAACATACCAATATTCCTCTAGTAACACCTAAAAAACTCCTTCTAAACTCCTGTCTTAATAAATTTTGTCTTCTCGTCAAGCAATCAAGCTTGTGTAGAATTCTATTGCATACCAATTTGTCATCACTGGAGTATCAAGGTAAACCCCTTCAGGCAGTACAAATTGGTATACAATAGAATTCTATAGAAGCTTGATTGCTTGACGAGAAGACAAAAGACAGGAGTTTAGAAGGAGTTTATAGGTGTTACTAGAGGAATATTGATATGTTCATTGATTGATTGATTGATTGAATATTGTTTAACGTCTACTCAGCAATATTTCAGCTATATCAAGACGAGAACAAGTTTGTTGATAAATAATCACTTTGGGGTATGGAAAGGGCCATGGGACGGGAAATTCTGACTGCCACTGGAAAAGTAGGGTGAAATNGTCAAGGGCGGGGAATTTAGCCTTGTAGCCGATCACCTACGGACCACCCCAAAAAGAGCTTGCTACAAGGGTTCTTTAACGTGCAGGAAGCGTGGCATTTCTCCCAACACGTGGACCTGAGTTTACATCCCATCCGAAAGATGGGTTGTGTATTTATTAATCCCGCACAACCACGGAATGGGTCCTATTTCTATATCCCGGGACCCTCGGGGTCAGCCTCCGTTTAGGAGGGGTCACACCCCGCAAGCCGGAGATACTGGGTCCTATTTCTATATCCCGGGGTTTCCTCGGGGTCCTCTGTTAGGATGGCTCATACTCCAAGCTCAGAGGATGCTGCGGGCCTATTCTTCAGCCGGGACCGCGCACGGCGGGATATGTTCATTGAAGAATTGCAAATAGAATATGTTAATCATCCGGGAAATCCGCAATAAATTGGACTTTGGACTTGTAGATAATGAAAACTACTTTTACACCTCCAATGTTGGATAAAATTAAAACTAAAATCAATTTCAAATTTTTTACATAAATTTGCTTCCTTAATTACTTGAAATTTATTCATTTTATCTGCTCCATGCATTTGAGAACCATACTAGTATATGTTTGTGAAACACTATGCCCCTGGTATTAATACAAAAATTAATGCTAAAAATTGCAATATACACTAGAAAATCAAGGTTTAGTAGAAATTTGTACTAAGCTCCATTAGATCTATCCACATATAGAATATCAAGCCTCTAGCAATTGTAAGTGACGAGCCATAGCAAAATATAGATTTTGACCTTTTGACCTTGACCTTTGACCTGACCTTATTGAAATTTGCATTATGTGTTCAGATCAATACACATTCCAAATATGAAGATCATATCACATCTGGTTCAAAGTTATGAGCCTGGGGTTAAAGACATACATACAGGGCAAAAAAATTCCCCCGATCTAAAGATTAGGGGGCATCCAGTGCATACAAATTCTCTATGATAATGGAATATTTCAAGTTTGTTAAAACTTATTACGGGGCATTTTAGATTTTGTCTTATCAATATTACTTCTGGTTCTGTTAATAATATTACAAGAGGCAGAATTTTTTTCTTTAAAATGATGTACAACTGATCAATGAAACTTTTTTCTGTTGCATTTGTATAAATATGACGTCAAAACAACATGCCATCCTATTTATATTCAAAATGATAATTGCAATGTTAATATCTCTGAGAGAAAATGTGAAGCCATTGAATATAGTCTTTAAATTCACATTTGATTAAATGAGTTCAGTGCACTTAAAATGGCAATAAACTAGAACAGATCACACTTTTTATTGATTTTTGCATAGAGAGTCATGTCCTTTCACAAATTATTCATGAAGTAATTGATACCAAACATAATTTTTATCTAATAAATACTTTCCTGCATACTATGTTTGAATATAAAAAAACACTGTATATACTGTAAAAGGTGTAACAGAGGACATTCAGTACATAATGAACTAATATAAATTAGGTCTAAATATAAAATACTTCAGTTATTCACAATTTGACATTGACATCTAGCTGCATGTACAGTACATGATGGAGAAATGGCGGAACCTTTTTATGTAGTGAAAAATATGTCTTTCTGAAAATCTAGGTTTGCTTCTGAGAAAAACTCTAGCACAAAATCCATCCATCAAGCCAAATAGATAATGTACATTTCACTTATACATGTACTTTAGTTACTCTCAGAGATCTACTAGTGGATTTCATATGTGACTGGCAAGCCTATCTTCAGGCATAAAGGTCAGGAAATCCCCCTTAGCTTACAGCTAGTCAGCTACAAGTAAACTTACAAGAACTGAATGCATTCCTAGGTATATTCTGCTAAGTCCACATACTAGAGTCCAAAATGTTGTAAACATCAGTGGGTAAACCATATCAAACTGAAGAAAACAAATTATTTTAAGTTACAAGATATCCTTTTCATCATCTGCACAGAATAAAATAAGACTTTCTCAGCTTTCTGTGAGTAAAAAAAAATTTTTCAATGTTAATTATATGTTGCAAATATATTCTCTTCATAGATAACAAGAGCTAGTCGCCGAATGGCAGCCAGTTATACCCTGTTCATTGAACCCTGAATCAATATGGTAAGTGCAAATTTAAGTGAGTTTCAACATAATTTAGGTTTGGACACAATATAAGTGTGGACACAGTAAAAGCAGCAACACATTTACAGCAAAAAATGAGATGAAAAAATATGTGAAGGATGGACAGAAAGACAATAATGTAATAATGTCAGTAAATAGGAAGTAGTTGTATCAATATGGCCTAAAAGGGGAGGCACAGTTCATAAGTATCCAAAACTGAAACTCAATTCCAAATATTAAGTGACTGTCATGTGTGGTTGCTGAGAAAAATGTGACGAAAAAGTCCAATTAAGGAAATGAAAGTAAAAAAGGCACATAGTCAGTATTAAAACAGGAAGTTGTGATTCAATATGGCCAAAAAGGGGAGGTGCAGTACAGGACCTCATACTGAAGCATCATACCAAATATTAAGTGGCTGTTAAGTGCAGATTCTGAGAAAAGTGCGACAAAAATAAAAGTCCAATTTGGAAAAAGAAAAGTTAAAAAACTTACAGCAAAGTTGGCAAACTGGAAGTGGTGCTTCCATACACATGTATGACTAAAAAGGGAAGGC
This sequence comes from Modiolus philippinarum, assembly GCA_002080025.1. Lineage (NCBI taxonomy): Eukaryota > Metazoa > Mollusca > Bivalvia > Mytilida > Modiolidae > Modiolus > Modiolus philippinarum. Next base: position 11,297 of record MJUU01059929.1, on the reverse strand, counting down.
ACAGTTGTAAGCCAAAAAAGGTAGTCTCCTGTGAAAAAGTGTCCTTCCTGTCATATATTTCATTGGAAAATCCAAGAGCATGGAGAGGACAATATTTCATGATCATCATGTGTTTTATTCCGTCCTTGGGCTTTATCAGAGGTAACAATTGTAAAGGCGGATTGTATTTCATGGCAAACACTATTTAGTGTTACACAGTACAGGACCCTTTCCTAAAGCAGCATACCAAATATCAAGTTGCTGTCATGTGTGGTTGCCGAGAAAAGTGTGACAAAAATGTACAAATTTTTAGAAATGAAAAGTAAAAAATGCACTAAGTGGGTAAACAGGAAGTGGTGCTTGGATATTGCCAAAAAGGTGAGAGTATAAGGAGAATGTAAATAAAATCTATACCAAAATTAAAAGAATGAAAACTTGAGTAACTTTGTAATTACTGTGTGGTTTGGGCTCCTTATATTATCAATGTAGTTTTAAAATCAGACTGAAGGTTCTGAAGAGCATGTATCCCTCACCTGAACCAGTCAAATAAACCTGTATATATGCTAAAAGGAGTGTCAAGAAACTGTTGGTCCACTGCATGCTTAACTATTTTCCTTACTCGAAACAACCTTGCATTCAGGACAGACCTGCAGAACATAATTTTAAAATGAACAATATGTATTGTGCCTAACTTTATTTCAAACTGGACAAATAGATTTCAATATGCTTCAATATAAAACAATATTTCCTGGCTGACTGATAGTGGTCATCTTATAGGCCAATGGAAATTAATTGGTAGATTATCATCCCCGCCCGCCCCTCGAAAATCGGCCCGCCCCAATTTTTTTTATTTTTCAAAATTACGATTTCCGGATTTATGTCCGTTCCGATATTGTAAAAGTAATTACATTTGACTTTGTTGTTTCCGGTGAGCAAACTGTTGCGATGGTTTTCATCGTCGTTTAACTGGGGATCAGTCTGCAAGTCTAACATATTCACAGTCAGAAGTAGATGCACGCATCAGTGAAATTCTGGACAATGAAGATACAGACTTAATTTGTGATCTGAGACTTAACAATTCTGGTCAACCAGAAAAATATAATGTATTCCTCAGTGAATGTCAGAAGTATATAAACGAGAAGCTTGAGTTAGCTGTCGACATGATAAAATGGACAAGGGGGAAGTCATAACTCATTTGGCTGAAGCCTTTTCTGTCAGAGACTTGTATGAACAAGTTAAAGCAAAAATAACTGATAATACACCAATTCCTTCAGAGAAATGGTTACGCTGGCAATTTTGGCCACGCCATCCTAACTTTCAAGCTTCTCGTAGATATACTGGGAAACTCAAAGTAAAATTTATGATCCAAAGTCGTCAATTCAGAAAAACACACATAGATATGCACTATGCTTCCTCCATTTTTAGGTACCACAAAGAGTTTGCTATCAAATATAGAGACTTTTGTAACTTGTGTGTATGGACGATAAACAAAAATTAAAAATTGGGGAGCCAGGCTATCCTGTAGCTAGTGTAGAGCGAGGCAAACAAGTTATAGTTGCCATGGGGAAGAAGTTTGAAGTAGCTGATCATGACTTCACGAAATTTTCTGTCACACCTAGTGTTAATTTATTTACTGAGATTCCAACTGAAATTGAATCAACTTTTTATGGTGGTACTGTGTTTGTTGGATTGAAAGAAACAGCATTTCAACCTTCTTCCCCATGGCGTCATGCTACAGAATTTGCAGGTATCTTGAAATCTTCATTTACCAGTACTGAAAACGGTGAAATTAAGCCTATTTTAGTGGTTTACAGTGATGGGGGGCCTGATCATAGGCTAACATATGTTTCTGTTCAAATGTCATTATTATGTCTTTTTTTAATTTTTGATCTAGACATGATTTGTGTTTCCCCTACACCACCACAAAATAGCTGGAAAAATCCAGCAGAGAGAATAATGTCCGTGTTAAACATACAATGTAGGCTTTCAATCTGTTGGATTGATGAGAGAAAAAACTGAGAATTTTGAAAAACAGTTAGACTCTGCTAATTCTATTGCAGACATACGAAAGTTAGTAGAAAAATATCCCTCTTTTGAGGAGGAAATATTAGATTCTGTTGAGCCTGTCCGTATATTGTTATCAAATGTCATTACAAGGTTAAAGTGGAAAGGTCAAAATTTGAAAGTTTTTCAGCCGGCAACTGAAGGAGAAATTTTTGATTTAAGGAAAGAGATACTTAGAATTGACCCTGATCTTAAAACCACTGATACTACCCAGAAAGATGTTAAAAAGAGAAAATTGTTTAACAAATTTTTAGATGAACACTGCAAAGTCAGACATTATATGTTTAGTGTAAAAAAATGTGGGAAAGTTTCTTGTACAGTTTGTAAAAAGCCTAGGTTGTCGGCTGAAAACTTTGAAAGTCTGCATCATTTACCTGATCCGGAGCCTTTAAATGCTGATAAATACAAACCATTTGAAGATTTGTATGGTAAAGAAACCTCAGAAAAGTTTAGGCCATCATTTACAGCTAAACCATCAAACGTTCATGGGTTATCCTTTTCTCCCTCATCTCATATGGCCAAAAATGTTGAAATGGTTGTTATTTGTTCTGAATGTGAAAACCCCCGGGTTTTGTATTCCCAAAGGGTGGTGAGGGGTGAACGAAGGAAACAATTATTAAAGTGTTTAGAAGATATTCAGTACTCATGTGGTTGTACATTTGATGATTTGGATATGTGTTTGTGAAAAAAAAAAAAACATGTTCATGCAATGTAGAGATTACTTATTTTTCTGCTGGTTTTGAGGAAGTATGTTATTACTGTGGGTCTGATGATCTTGAATCTGATGAAGGAGGTAATGATCCAGATGAAGCCAAAAAATTTTATCCTTTATGTACAGAATGTAAAGAAAGCGGTAAAAAAATTGTAGAAAGACGCTCAAGAAATGTTTTTCAATCCAAGTACAATGTAGTTCTTACATTTAAATATGTATTTTTGTGGCAAATTGACATTTTCTAATTCTAGTCTGTATACCAAAATGTGTATTGTTATGAAGTGTTTTGTTGTCTTTTTTTTATTTCATTTTTATGTTTAATACAAAAATAAACAGATAGTTTTATGATTTGACACTTTATTTGTTCAAAGTTCTATATTCAAAGATAATCTTTGATATCAATTCAAAGTTATCACAAAGCATTGTTACATTGTATCCTGTGTCACTCAAATTCTGCCAAATATAAGTTCTGGTAACTCTTTTAATATACACCAAGAAAGCTAATACCAGAAGTTCCTTCTCTTAAAAACAGCAATTGATACATGTTAAAAACTCAATTACACATGCAACTATGTTTGATGAAGCTCTTTTTCAATGAGAAAAGACATTTTGGAGTCCAAGAATACTACGGTAAAAAATAAAAAATAAAATCCTCCCACCCACCCCATATTTATTGTGAAGCTTGGATGATAATCTACTAATTAATTTCCATTGGCCTAATAAAGTGCTGACATATACGAGACCTATGTGTTTTGTAGGCAAAATGGTAGGGGACCATCTAATATACTTTGTGACAAGGTTTGGTTCTAATTAATCCAGTTGTTTCTGGGGAAAAGATTTTTTAATGTGCTTACAAAGGGCAAATGCTAAATATTTTTTCACTTGGCAATTGGCATCAAAGTAACAAAAACTTGGTTAGCACCTCATAGAAACTCAATAAATGGCAGCAAGTTATACCACCCAATCAAGGAACCCTGAATCAATATGTTATTAAGTGCAAAATTAAATGTGTGTGGACACAGTTGACAAGTGGGGACATATTACAAGTATGGACACAACAATATAAAACCTCCCCCTTTTTCGAAAAAATATACAAAGTTGATCGAATCATTATACCCTAACAACCATAACATTTCATGTACATCCTCGGATGGTATTCTATAAAACTGTGTTGAGTGTGTAAAATGTCTTCAAAATCGAAGCAGCTGTTTAGGAGAACATGTCCCAATAATGTACAGGGCAATTCCTGTGTACAGCAAAAAACCTTGTTTGCAAAAGGGGTTGGAGTTCAGTTTTATAAAAGAAGATCTGTGTATGCATTTCCCAAGCAAGTATCATTTACGTCAAGTTTGGTTTATATTGAAAATCCCTTCAGCAGCTCTAAAGAAGAGGATCTATGCATTGTAAAATTCATATGGTCCAATGTAAAAAGATGGCACTCAAACTCTCAAGGTTAACTATCCTACCTAATATGTATTCAAAATATCTCAAGCTGTCTTAAAAAAGGCCAAAATGTTGGGTAAACTGTTGTTTCTTGAAATTTTAAAAAAGGACAAAACTCCTACAAAAATCTGGACATATAAAATATATGAAGCCAAATACAACTTACAACTTTCTAGAGATTTATCTGGCATTATGTTCCAAGTTTTTATGTATGTTTAAATTAATCCCAAGGTCAAGTTAGGGGTCAGATATTTCTTGCAGACCTGTCAAGTGTCATGTGATACACATGAGACTCACATGAAGCTTTTCCAAATTTGTGGAAATTCCCTTGATCTTTTAATTTTTTCCTTTGATCTTTGACAATTTTGGCAAATCTCACGGGAGGCAATTTTCAAAACTTGACAGGTTTGTTCTTGGCATAAAAAATATGTTAACACAAGAAATATGACTGCCCTATCATTATCACTTCCCATTCAAAAGAGATCTACCCAATATTAATTAAAAGACAATTCTTTTTTTTCAAAAAGTTGAGAACATGCCAGGGTCAAGGTCATGAGGTCAAATAATTTGGTACCATTTAAAAGGTATACCATGAAAACACATGAAACATATGAAAACCTTATCAATTACCATTCAAAAAGATATACAAATGTACTCAATACTTCAGCTTTTTTTGCAGACAAACAAAAGGATAGACCAAAAGCTCTACACCCCCGAATCTTTGATTCATGGGGTATACATTGTACATGTACAAATAAAAATAAGGGCAACCACGAGAACCATATGACAGAACTTCACCAAAAGACCTATCAATCTGCTTTGAACAATGTACAATAATTGGTATTTGTAGTACATATATATGTAAATATTTTTCTACACAAAAACAATACACTATGTGCCATGCTGAAATGATGCAGCCATGAATTTCAGGGCTTATATTAATGGATAACAAAATGAAGCAGTTGGAAACAACAGCTAACCCCCCTCACCTGCAGCAATTAAAATTTAAAAATATTAATTCTCAAAAGCAGCATCACTATCCAAGAGGCATACACTGACCTAAGATGACTGATGTGCCACATGAAGTTTCTCAGAAATGACTTTAACCTGAGTCATTGAAAAATGTAATGTACATGTACATTTTGTAGGTCAGGGTGACTCAATTATCATCTGAAGCAGCATCACTCTTAAAGACCAATCTACTGACCAAAGCTGTTAGAAATGCCACATGTAGTTCCTCAGATAAGAACCATTGCAGTGGCGGATTTAGGGGGGGGCGCCCCCCCCCCCTTAGGTCGGAAAATATTTAAAATTCCTAGGGGTTTTTAAAAAAATTGGGTTCTGGGCCCCCCCTTTTGAAAAAAATATTGGTCGGGCCCCCATTAGCAGAAAGTCTGGATCCGCCACTGTTAATGCAAAATTTAAAAAGAGTCATTGAAGAATAAAATGTACATGTAGGTAAGTGTGACAAAAATTATCATCTGAAGCAGCATAACTCTACGAGATGCATCTACTGACCAAACATGCCAAAGATGATTGATGTGCCATATGTCTTTTCCAAGTTAACCTTAGGTGGGATGAACCAACAGGCACTTGATCGGGGGAGATGCTACATGTATAAAATATTTTTATTGACCAAATCAAATATAATTCTCCCTCCCCAACTACATGGATTGAGAGGATAATAAATACTTAATTGTTACAGTACAGCCAGAGACTTACCATGATAAATCACTGTGATAGACAGCATCACTTTAAATGCAAAAGTAAGCATGTTGATAGATTAAACAGGAAATTAAATATACACATCTCACTAAGAGTGATATGTGCACGTGTATCACAGTGATTTATCACGGTAAGTATCTGGCTGTACCGTATTTACATGTAGTAGAAATAAACACATGAAAGTTACATTTTGTATTTGACTTTTTGTGGTACAATATTTCTTCTTCTTTTATAAAAGTGGCAGGGTTTTCTCTTTCAAACAGGCCCCTATAAAAAACATAATCCTCTATATATAAACCAAACAATTGCTTTTGGTCTGGAATTTTTATCTACATCTATGTATGTGTGAACAAAAAATAGGTTGAAAAGGTTTGTTGCATGTTTATTTACAGAATACATGTATAACAGAATATTTTGGCTGAAAAAAGTTTTTCAGATTTTATGAGTAGGTTTTTTTAACCATCATATGCAGGTCATGACTAGATTTTGGGTCATTGGAGGTCGACAGCTATGACTTGTACATGTACATTACCTCATAATGACGATGAGCTATCAATAAAAGACCAAATGGAATAATAACACCAACAGTAGCATGAGTAGAAGGCATTCCATATTCTTCTTCATATCTACTCTCCAACCTTGCACATGGTGGAGAGGCAGGACGAGGCCAACAAACAATATCTTTTACTGCCTGGCCAATATACATCCCTGCATGCCAAATTATTGCCATTTGTCTCGTTACTAAACTGTTGAGATTCCAAACACAAAATGTGAAAAATGTCAAGTAAAAGAATTCATTGCCAAGTTCAGCACCGCACCGAAACATCCAATATAAAAATTTGTTGTTGACAATGTACTTGGTTTTTTTGGAACTGTCAGAATGTTCATCAACACTACCATTTGATTTATCTGTTTGACATACACTGTTTTGAACTGTACCATTTTGATAAACTTCTGTTTCGGGAATAAAACCATTTGTATTGCGAACAATCCCATTCTTGTGTCCAACTCTTTTGTGAATTTCTGAGCTTTCGCCCTCGGTGATCGTTGTCTTCGGACAATCTTCATTTTCAGACGTTTCGGTTTTTGATAAAACCTCAATACCACACAATTTTTGGAAATCTGCTACAAGTTGTGGATCCTTTAAAGACAAAAATTTTTCAATAAAAGTCCCCATTATCCCCGAATATAACCAGTACAGCTGACTAATCCACCTGTTCGTCAAATACAAAGGAAAGCAACTAATGGACTGTTGTTCACGTGATGTCAACGTGATAACTAATAACCGATAGGGATTTTCCACTACAATGTACCAAAAGGTACCAATTAAAGTACAGTCAGTGGCCAATAGTGTTGGCGCATAAGATTTTTTTACTATTTATTTCATTTAAAACCACGTTTTTTTTCAAAATATTATTGTGAAGTCAATTGTTATCCGATTTTAATGAAAATTTCACCGATAAACTCGGAATCTTTTGAAGAAGTTTACAAGTTTATTTCAATGTAATTTTCCTAACTGTAGTTGCAAAAAATCTATGATTTAAACAGGAAGTAAAATTTTGACGTCACAATTTTACTTGCATAAATAGGAATGATGACCAAAAATTTTACACTTCGTGTTTAAATCTGTGATTCTTGAAAACTGCATGCAAGAAAATTATGTCCAAATAAACAAGTAAATTTTGAAAGATTCTGAGTTTATCAGTGACATTTTCTTTGAAATCAGATAAGAATTGACCTCACAATAATTTTTTGAAAAAATGTGGTTTAACATGAAATACATAGTATAAAACTGTAATGTGCCAACACTTTTGGCCACTGACTGTAGTTGGGGTGTCTAAAATGAGAAACATTGGTCGGTTATCTCCATGTACCATGTCAGTTTTGTATAGTTCAACGTGGAGATAATTTAAATTTGCATATCAATAGAATCTTTTGATATTTAAATTAAAATTATCTCCACTTTAACCATATAAAACTAACTTGGAACAGGGAGATAACCGACCCATGTTTCTCATTTTGCACATGTAAAAAAAAACACAAGAGGCTCTCAAGAGCATGCATCACTCACCTGGCCCTTGATGAACATAGACATTTTATGTTAAAGAGCACAAAGTTGAACTTTTGAGTTCCAATATGCCAAGTGTTTCCCAAATGGTCTAGTGTTAAACTATGTTCCCTGCTGGCAGCCATGTTGGATATAGTGTGAACCTGAAAAAAAACCCTTTCCTTTGAAGGGGCCACATAAAGACTATTGTGGCCAAGTTTGGTTTCAATTGCTTCTGTAGTTTCAGAGAAGATCAACCTTTATCAAACTATAGAGTATGCAGCAAACTTGCGGCGTATTTACTGTAAGTCTGCTGCAAACAATTTAGGGACCGACCATTTAATCTTAAGGGGGTTATGTTTTTTTTTTCTGGACAGAAATTTTTTTTCACATGTAGCAACAAAATATTTTTTCAAAATTAACATTAATTTTTTGGCCAGAAAGCCTCTTTCAGAAATTTTTTTTTCACCATTTTGGCAGCCAAAATATTTTTTTCTTTTTTCACATAAAATCAGCTCCAAAATATTTTTTTAGAAAAAAACCATAGCCCCCCCCCCTTCAAGTTAAATGGTTGGTCCCTTAGTACATAGAAAGGGAAAAATTTTGTACACCGTTATTCACTAGCAGCAGTGTACTTTCTGCAAACTGAAGTGAAGTCTGCAGAAAGTTTACTGCAGCCAATGATAAGAAACCAAAAAGTCACCAAAAACCTTGGGAAAACACTTTTAATTTTTATTGATCAGCAGTTTAATACAGACAGAAAAATCTTTACACAGATTTATCAGAGATTATATAATTAAACAATTTCTATCTTAAAAATATATTATCATCTCAAAACAAAAATTTTTTGCAGATTAAAATTTCACATTATACCTTTTAAGTAAATTTTTTTTTATCTTATAAATATCTTTTGAGACTTTACAAAGAAATGTATTTAAATTTTAAAATGTGTTTAAGCTACAGCTTGTCTTAGATAGGATTTCTTTCAAGAAACACCTGTGACAAACTGAAAACTACTATTTGGCAATGTTTCGGGCCAAAAGTAATCAACCACAATTCTTGTCACTATGCTAATACCTCTTACCAGAAATTCACAGTAAAGTACGCAAAAAGTTCGCACAAGTACACCAGAGGTTCGCAGGAGGTATGCCAAAAGATCGCAACAGGTCTGCCAGAAGTTTGCAGAAAGTACACCATAAGGTCACATTAAACCAAACCAGTGTAAATGTTTGCTGTAAGTTTGCAGCAAACCTAATTTGCATGGTAAAAAGACGATGTAAATCTATTGCAAACTGTCCACAGTTAACTTGCTGCAAAGTCTACTGCAAATCACCAAAGGCCTGTTTTTTTGGTAAGGGAAGATCTTTGAACATGTTTTCCCATAGGTTCCAATGTTAAAACAATGCCTCCTGCTGGCTGCCATCTTGGATATAGAGCAGACCTGAAAAACACGTTTTTGGAGAGGGACCATCCAAGGACTATTGTTCCAAAGTTTGGTTTCAATGGGCCAGGTAGCTTCAGAGGAGAAGATATTTGAATGTGTTTTCCCTTATGGTCCAATGTTAAAACTAAGTTGCCCGCTTGCAGCCATGTTAGATATAGGCTAGCACTCCATGGTGGGTGGGGAGCACTAGGGAGTGACCTTGATATAATTTTTGTCAAGAATTAAGCGCTTAAGTGCACGTTAGGGGCCTTCTTGATCTCGCTTGATGGGCTGAATATTGTTCACCTCTAGTTGAAGACCCTCAGGCGACATCAAGATGTAGACAGGAATAAAAGCCCTGTCCTTGATAAACTGGAGTTTTCTATGTATCATGTGCGTTTTTGTCACATGTACATTCAATCCATATCCTTTCATTTTTCCTAGCACAAACATGAAAAACACCTTTTTGCAAGGGCCACCCAAGCACTCATGTGGCCAAGTTTGGTTCCAATTGGCTAAGTAGTTTCAGAGAAGAAGATGGTTGAATGTGTTATCCCATAGGGTGCAATGTTAAAACTATGTTTCCTAATGGCAGCCATTTTGGATATAGTGCAAACCTGAAAATGCCCTTTTTTCAGGGGACCACCCAAGGACTATTGTGGCTAAATTTGGTTCCAATTGGCCCCATAGTTTCAGAGAACAAGATCTTTTAAAGTGTTTTCCCATAGGGTCCAATGTTAAAGCTATGTTTCATGCTGGCAGCCTTCTTGGATATAGTGCGAATCTGAAAATTGCATTTTTTGCAGGGGACCACCCAAGGATAATTGTGGCCAATTTGATTCCAATTGGCCCAGTAGTTTCAGTGGAGAAGACTGTTGAAGTGTTTCCCTGAAGGGTCCAATCTTAAAACTATGTTCAAGCAAGTGGCCATGCTGGATCTAGTGTGACCTTGAAAACAAAATTTTTGCAGGGGACCACCCAAGGACTTTTGTGGCAAAGTTTGGTTGCAATCGGCTCAGTATTTTCAGAGAAGATCTTTGAACATGTTTTCCCAAAGGGTCCAATGTTAAAACTATGTTTCCCGTTGACAGCCATCTCAGCAAGAGACTGAAAAACACATTTTTTCACAAGGGACCACCCAAGGACTATTTTGGCCAAGTTTGGTACAAATTTACCCAGTAGTTTAAGAGAAGAAGATTTCCCATTGGATCCAATGTCAAAACTTTGTTCCCCGCTGGCAGCCATGTTGGATATAGTGTGACCTTGAAAAACACTTTTTGCAGGGGACCACCCAAGGAATATTGTGGCCAAGTGTGGCCGAGCGCAGCATGATACAACCGCAGCATGTCGACCACTGAAATTTCAACAAAAGTAGTTTAAAGTGAATGTGGACACAGTAAAGAGCTTGACACAATAATTAGATGGACACAAAAAGAAGCTAGACACAGTAATATTAGCTAGAAACAAAATAGGGAATAAATAAACCCTTTTGATTACTTACTGATAAAAAACCGTAAGAGCTATGCAAAATATGTACTATCAACTAAAACTTAACATCCATAGAAATTCAAAGAAAAAAAAACCATCGAAATCACATGAAAAATAAAGATATGACATATTTAGAACAAGTGATGACCCTAAAGGATGTCTCGCCTGTCCCTGCTGGACTCTAAATTGATGTAAAATCTAAGTGAACATGCTCACTAGACTGTGAAATTGAGGTCAAGGACAAAAGTCACCTGCCAGACTGACATGTACTACCCAAGACCAACCTACATACCAAATATTATCAACCTGCCACTTCTAGTTATTGAGAAATGGACTTAGTCAGAAAAACTTAATGTGGCCACTAGACTGCGAAAGTGAGGTCAAGGACAAAAGTCACCTGCCAGACTGACATGTAC